>JAUOBV010166883.1:0-12277 GCA_032360425.1 Rubia occidens | reverse complement strand
AGTATTACCATCCGAGCGGCCGACACCCATACAAGAATAACTGGTTTCCCATTTGGTGATATCCCACATCCCGTGGGAAGACTTTACGCTGGCTCTAACAATCCACGAGCAATTTCCACTTCCTTCGAAAAATTCTTTACATTTTGCATACCATGTACGCGACTTGCTCTCCACAACTCGGTGTTTCCTGTTCATCTTCGTACTCCACCTAGATATTGCCTCCACCAATTCCGGCTTAGTCCAAAATCTCATACCCAAATCAACTTTCCCTGTTGCCTGAACATAATTAGGAAGTATTCTGCCACAATCAGTCGGGCCATACCCAACTGCATCAGGACCACCGTATTCCCTAAAAAATGCCCTTGTATTAGGATTCCATATTTGATGGAATGCAGTGGGAACATTGTTCTTGTACACAGGTGAGCGATCATCATCCCCCAGATTTGAATCACATGATAGGGAATGATCTTCTTCACTATCCTTTTCGAAATACCCACTTTCAGCGTCCACTTCACCAACTTCAATCTAGCCCACAACGAGTTCACCGCAGCCGCCGCCGGAACCATGCTCACCAATTTCACCTACGTAATCATCGTCGAAGACATTTAAAGGTTCGGGATAAGGACCATGTGGACCAGCACTTGTGGACGGCTGAGAGCTAAGAACTGAGAGCTGCCTAGCTGGACATACGTTGTAGGTTGACTCGACTCACCAACAACATGAGATTCTCCATAACCTTGCCAATAATCTGGTCTTGGGAATGGAGGACAAGTTGAGAGGTATCGTTCTGAACATTTCTCAACAACGACATGAACGTGCCCCGGACAACATCACTCAGACATTCAAAGTCGGTCTCAATACTCTCTATCTGAAGGTAAAGATCGGCTGCCGACAAGGACATTCCATCAACCGTCTTAAATAAGGTCTCAGTGGACTCGTCATCCTCCACTTCATAACATCGATAATACATAAAAGAACCAATCATCTCAGGACAACGATAAAATATTCTCACAACAAACCCCCCACATTGAATGCCAAGCCGTCTCACAATTAAGTCAACTAATTGAGAGTGGCTTAACCTCTGTCTCACGGTCACATGTTTCTCAGGTACGGGGGGATCGTAGTACACACCCACATTACCATCATACTTAATCACACCACCTCTATACAAGTACAACAACAACTTCATCGCACAACCTCACCGTAGTATTATGCAACGAAGAAATACCTCTGCAAACGGAAATTATCATCCACCACCAAAAATTTTCATTCAATGACATCCAATAATGAGCATCATAATGGACCATATTTTTCAAATAGCGATCATCAAAAACATGAAAAACTCATTCACATTACCTTGATTCATAACATCGAGACATGTTCAGTATCACATGAACAATTATTCATCTAAATTGTCTACATAAGGACTACTACTTATGAAATTTACCTTCCTCAGGTTGGTGGTATTCCTGCTCTGAACTGGAGAAAAAACCTCGCACTGCCACCCCAACTGTTCCAAATATTGCACCAAAAATTACGGACGTATCAAATTCCAAATATACTTCTGACAATAAATACAACATAAGACAAACATTAGTACAGAAAAAATTCTCACATCCACCAAACATGTAGGTACAAACATAATTCATTCACCACTTCCACAATTATATCTTCCTAATCACAGAAAATATACAAACTATTTCGCAAATAGTACTTAACATAATTTTTATTACTATCACACAAAATTTACTAAAATTACAACCCTCTACATTTTTGTTTTTAAAATTCAACTTTCGGCCTGACTCATATTATACAAACAAATAAAAAATAAATCCTCTATATTTTTCTTCTTTTGTTTAAACAAGCACCAAGATGCCTCAAATTTTAAAAACCAATAAAAAATAAATCATCATGCGAAAATGCGCCCTCTATATTTTTCTCTTTGTTTAAAAAACATTCCGAGTTGGCCAAAATTTTAAAAACCGAATAAAAATAAATCACCATGAGGGCGCTTTTTAAAAATGCGCCCCTCTATATTTTTAATTTTAAAAACCCAATAAAAAATAAATCACCATGAGGGCGCTTTTTTAAAATGCGCCCCTCTATATTTTTCCTTTTTGTTTCAAAAACATTCCGAGCTGCATAAAATTTAAAAAAACCCAATTGAAAATAAATCACCATGAGGGCACATCTTAAAAATGCACCCCTGTATATTTTTCCTTTTTGTGTCAAAAACATTCCGAGCTGTCTAAAATTTCAAAAACCCAATAAAAAATAAATCACCATGAGGGCACTTTTTTAAAATGCGCCCCTCTATATTTTTCTTTTTTGTTTCAAAAACATTCCGAGATGCCTAAAATTTTAAAAACCCAATAGAAAATAAATCACCATGAGGGCGCATTTTAAAAATGCACCCCTGCATATTTTTCCTTTTTGTTTCAAAAACATTTCGAGCTGTCTAAAATTTTAAAAATCCAATAAAAAATAAATCACCATGAGCTCGTAATTTTTAAAATGTGCCCCTCCATATTTTTCTTTTTTGTTTCAAAAACATTCCGAACTGCCTAAAATTAAAAAAACAAATTGGGACGCATTTTAAAAATTACGACCATGCAACCGATAATATATTGCACCAAAAATTACAAACGTATCAAATTCCAAATATACTTCTGACAATAAATACAACATAAGACAAACATTAGTACATAAAAAATTCTAACATCCACCAAACATGTAGGTACAAATATAATTCATTCACCACTGCCAAAATTATATCTTCCTAATCACAAAAAATAAACTTAACATATTTTTTATTACTACCATAAAAAATATACCAAAAAATCACGGGTCCAATCTCCAAGAAAACAAACCCTACAGTCCGTGGCGCGTGCTTCCGACTCCCAGTGAACTCTCCAAACGTCGAAAACACAGTTCCGACAACCAACGCAGCGACGAGAACCCTACAAGCAACCAGATTGAAAATTCATAAACCAAAATTACACAACACATTCAACATCGACTTACCAAAAATTGAACCACTTACAACACCTCGTTGTTCAATGCAGGCCGAGGTTAAAAATTCTGAGGTTGGACAAGGAAGATGAAGATTCGAGTATCATACACAGAGGAGGGAAGAAGGAGAAATTCAGAACTCAAAAAAAATTGACAAGGAAGATGAAGATGAAGATGTCTGCTATTATATAGGAGAGAGTGAGGTTAAGGATTTCAAAAACAGAAACAAAAACAAGCCACAAGGCTTTCACGGGAAAGGAAAACAAAATACTCCACTTTCACGTGTAAGAAGAGTCACGAGAATGGACTGTCAGGGGTACAGGGAGAGGGCGCATTTCACAAATGCGCCCTCCATCACATGCATCTGTCCGAGCTGTTCGAGCTTCAGTCTGCTGCAAAGCAAAAAGAAGAGGGCGCATTTGTGAAATGCGCCCTCCATCACATGCATAACTCCGAGTCCGAGCATGAGTCATATCAGCCGATTAAAGCAAAAGCAAGAGGGCGCATTTCACAAATGCGCCCTCCATTTCTCCACCATGCATGTGTCTTTGACCGGGCGTGAGTCACAGGGAAAGAAGAGGGCGCATTTCACAAATGCGCCCTCAGTATTCCAAAAATGAAAAATAAAAAAATTTCTGAGGGCGCATTCTGTCTTTGCATCCCACACACAACACTGTAGTCCAATATCATCAAAGAGAAGCTTAGCTCCACCACGATCTTAACTCTTCCCGATTTTAATTTGGTCTTTGAGTTGCATTGCGATGCATCCCACACACAAATGCACCCTAAACTAAAAACATCAATATTTTCTCTAGTCCAATTCAAATTGCACTTAATAATTTTTTTTTATTCCAATGTTGATCACAAGTATGAATAAACATATAAGTATCTATAATAACGTATGTGGTATTGTTTGATTCATTATAACATGTAATTTGTAAATACCAACTTTGCACCATTATTATAAGTATTTAAAAATATTAACGACCATAAATGTTTTTACAAAGTGTAATATAAAATGCTAATTAGCTAGTAAAAGTTAAATACATTTAGAATTAAAACATGTTTTATAACTACACCAAGTCTTGTTTTTATGTAGCTTAAAGTTTAGGCTGAGATTATTCCGCAATTATTGAACATCTTGATTGGGATGGGGTTATTTTTAAAAGCTACAAATTAATTTGGGGAGGATGATGTTTTGTGTTAATTTTTGCATAAAAGACTTTGTCTAAAGTTTAGGTTGTCTCACAAGATACTACCTCTTATAACTAATATTTGTTGCTATAGAAGATCAATAGAAGATATGATTTGATTATCCTTCCATATAGATAGGCATTAGACTCATAGTAGAACTCTATCTACTCATCATTTGTTATTTATGTAAACCTATCTTTCACATGAATAAGATCATCGAGATTTACCTTACATCCCGTGATCTTTTCTTTCACTTTTTCGCAACACATTTGCTATTCTCTTCTCCCTCAATTTTTTTGCTGCTGCCTTATTTGTTTAAAACGCAAGTTGCATTTGTATGCTACGGTATTCAAGCCATTTTGCAGCTCCCTCTTATTGGTGTCTTCTTTCTCTGTTTTTGTTACCATCACGTTGGTTTGCTGCTGCAGATTATACTCCAGGTCCAGATCTTTTCGCTCTGCTGTTGGTCCTCTGACTCTGCCTACAGCTGCTCCAGTCATTTTGACTTCTCTGACTACTTATCCTATATCTCGGCTCATACTCCCTCACGGGGATTGACCTCCTCTATTGATTCTCCTGGTCCAAGTATGCCTCATGGCCATCATATGAATACTAGAACCATGGATGGCTCATGGTGATCTAGTTCCTTTTCAGATTATGTGTTTACTGGTCTTCGTGCTACTTTGTTAGCCTAGTCTGACCCTCGCCATTATCTTGTCGAGATCCGCGGTGGGTTTCTGCCATGGATGAGGAAATGGCTGCTCTTTGCCACCAGCTTACTTGGAATTTAGTGCCTCGACCCTCGAGTGTAAATGTTGTTGATTCTAAATGGGTATATCATCCCAAGTATCGCCCTGATGGAAGATTGATCATTACAAAGCCCTTTTTGTTTCTCAGGGGTTTTCTCAAATACCGGGTTCAATTTTTCCCCCGGTACAAAGCCCGTCTTGTAGATCAATTATGTTTAGTTGTCAAAGTTTCTACTGTTCACACTGTTCTCTCCATTGCTACCATGCGTCGATGTCCTCTTCATCAGCTTGATGTCAAGAATATCTTTTTCAATGGTGTTCTTGATGATATGGTACAACCAGTTGGACATAAGGATCCCTCTCACCTTGATTATGTCTGGTACTAGTGCAAAGCCATACATGGGCTCAAGCAGGAACCTTGAGCTTGGTTCTAGCAGTTTAGCACTTAACGTCGACAGCTTGGGTTTCTTTGCAGCACTTCCAATACCTCTTTATTCGTGTTCTGTCAGGGCATTACCTAGTTGTATCTCCTGTTCTATGTTGATGACATTATCCTTCTGGATAATGATTCGTTCTCCATTCGTTAGTTCATTACTCGCACTAATTTCTAGGCTTGGAGGTTGAGTCTACTTCCGCTGGCTTATTTTTGGGCAAGCCAAGTATACTCGTGATATTCATCTCCGCGCTGGGATGGAAGATGTTTTTCCTGTCGCTACCCATTTTTTCTGTAATCTTAGCTTCATAGTGATTCCAGTGGGAAGTTTTCCAATTCCACTCTTTATCGCTCTTTGGTTGGCGCCCTCCAGTATTTTACGATCACCAGAATAGATATCGCCTTTGTAGTTAAATCTATCAGTCAGTATGTTAAGGAACCTAGTGATGATCATTTTGCAGTTGTCACTCACATTCTCCGCTATGTTTGCGGTACTATACACTTTGGTCTCTCTTTCCAATTTATGTGCTCCTTCTAGGTTTTGGGATACTCCAATGCTGACTAGCATGTTGTCTTGAGCCTCAAAGATCCACATATGCCTATGTCATATTTCTTGGTGGAAATTTGGTTTCTTGGAGCGCCAAGAAGCATCCCACATGTTCCCATTCCACTTCTGAGTCTGAGTATTAGGACTTAGCCAACACTGCTGCTGAAGTTGTCTGTCTCTCTCATCTTCTTCGTGATCTTCACTTTCTACTGTCTCTCTCATCTTCTTCGTGATCTTCACTTTCTACTGTCTCCCACCCCTCTACTTATTATGTGATAATAAAAAATTATCTTTCTGGCACGGTATCCTGTTGCTCATAAATGGGACAAGCATATAGACATTGACTATCCTTTTTTCAAAGAATTGGTTGCCTCTGCCAAGCTTCACATCAGTCATGTGTCTTCTTTGCTATAGGTTTCTGACATTTTCACCAAAGGACTCTATTGTCCCCTGTTTGAGTTATTTTTTTCCAAGCTTTACATCTCGGAACATCCGACTCTTCACTTAAAGGGGGGGTGTTAGGATAGAAGATGAGTAGAAGATATGATTTTTTTTATCCTTCCATACAGATAGTCATTAGAGTTATAGTAGAACTATTATCCTTCCATATAGATAGGCATTAGAGTTATATGATTTTTAAACCTATCTTTCACATTAATAAGATCATAGAGATTTACCTTTTATAATTTTTTAATGATATTTCATAAATTAGATGATAATTTGTAAAGAGATATACTATTGAAGATTAAAAATCTAATTAAATAATGAAATATAAAATAATTTTGATATATCAGTTTAAAAAACAAATGTGAAATATTAATGAGGAACAAGTATAATGAAAATATGAAGAAAGATTCTAAAGTATTGGAATTAGATTTTGAAATAATAAGCATATAATGAAATCAAATCAAATCAAATAGGCAGATGCTAAATAATAAGTACTATAAGGAAACAAATTTGTAATGTCAAAAGTATTTGACACGTATTAAAGATTGGCATTTGTGAACTTCTTGTGCAAAGAAGACTATTCTATGTTGGAACATCAAACAAAACTGAAGCAGAACTAATGTCCAACGTGTAGAATCTTTTATTAATGTTATAAAGTTGAAGATGAATTGGTTTCTTATTTCTGCATGTGATTTGATTGGATAAAACACTTCTCTATTGATTAAATCCCTACTTCCATGGGATTGAATTTGATTATATAATTCCTAATTCTGAGGGATAAATTAGATATGCTAAGTCATCGCAGATTGGTTTGGAGAAGGAAGGTTCGAACACAGCTGGACTCTTGATGATGAATTTGAAATCAACTCAAATTCTAGAAGTTGATTTTCAGCTTTAAATTGGGAAGATACGTCAGCTCTATTTATCGATTTTGTTGTGTGAAATACCTATGCTACAATTTATGTTTTTAAAGAGCATTCAGAGTCAGTTCTTATATCCCAATACATGTTGATAAACTGCTGAAAAAGTTCATAAGAATCTGCCTTGATTCATTAGGAGGAGGAGATATAGTATCGACGAAGTTTTGAGATCATAGTGAGTCTGACCAAAGCTGATCGGTAGCAGCAAAATCCACCATTGCAATAATTAGTTAAGATATGCACTATTATATGAGTTACTCAGTACTGTATCATTTCTGATTAGTGGGTTTCTTTTGAACTGGGCTAGACCCCACAAACATAGGTTAATTCACCGAACTACGTAACCAAGTATCGTGTGCCAACTTTTATGTTTAAACATACTTGGTTAAATTGGGACTTAATATTGGTTTAAATTATATTATTGGTATTAGAACTATGTCACTTGTTTTTACCTTGGTTTTATCAAGGAAAGTGCGATCCGATTTTACCAATGTCGACCAAAGAAGGAGTTTCAATATCTCAGAAACCATTGTTAGAAGGAACAAACTAAACCTACAGGAAAGCACAAATGCAAGTGTTCATAAATTCTTTGGATGAACTAGCATGACACTATGTGAAAAATAATAGACACATCCAGTCTTAAATATTAGTGAAGCAGGAACATCCAAGTAGCCAATGCTAAAGTCTGAAGAACAAAAGGGGAGATTGGCTAATTCTGGAGCATTGAATGCTATCTTTACTGTAGTAGATGAGGATAAGTTTTAAAGCTTATATCTACTTGCTACCAGGCCAAGAAAGCATGGAATATTCTATAGAAATTGCATGAAAAAAAGTCGTGTACTATAATCAAATTTACAAATGCTGGCCCCAAATTTTGAAGAACTGAAGATGGAAGAAGATAAAAATATGGTTGTGTTCAATGGGAAACTCAGAGATATCACCAATCTGGCACATCAACTTGGAAAGATATACAAGGAGTCTAAACTTGTGAAAAAGACTCTTAGATCACTACCCCAGAGGTTTGCTATTAAAGTGGAAACAATAGAGGAAGCAAGAGAAATGTCTACATTAACATTGGATGAACTGATGGGATCACTACAAAATTTTGAAATAACGTTGGAGAATTCATAGAAGAAAGTGATAATCGAAATGAAGAACTTGCTCTTATCACGAAAAATTTCTCGAGAATGCTGAAGAAAGTGGTAAGAAGCATTCCCAAGAAATATACAATGTAAAAAAATATCGTTTTCAAGACTTTAGGAACACCGAGGTTCATGGATGGAACATCCAACATAATAGTTTTCAAGAAATCAAGCTGGAGATTCAAAACAATCTGGCAGAATTCAATGCAGAAAATGTGAAGGTTTTGGACACATCCAAGCTGAATGCGGAAACACTCGGGAAAAGTAAGGGAAATCATATGGTACCTCATGGAGTGAAGATGAAGATGAGGAGAATGACGAGGAGGAATTGACCACCAATTATGCAGCTTTCTTAGAAACACTTCACAGTGGTTCAAATACTACTAAGTGTTCCAACATAGGCCAGGCGAAAGAGATCCTATGTTCCAACATCAGTTCAGAAGGAGATCATTGATGTTACAACACTGGTCATGCAGGAAAAGCTCGATGTTGCAATCTTGCTAAAAAGAGAGAGGTAATTATTAATGTTAACTTACTTGACATTCCTAACTTTCATATATATTAGGAAGAATATTCTCAAGTGATGACGAAGATAATATTTTGAGTGATGAAGACGTATACATTGCCAATGAGAAAATGTACTACATGTGGTTTGAAAGTGGAGGCTGCAAATAAAACATTGAAAAAGGAAAAACAGTCATTATAGGAAAAAGTGAAGGAGATGCAACCCATCGTAGAACATCAGAGGAAGGAAAGTGAGATACTGTTGATGAACCAGAGTTCAGCAATGACAAGGGCTGAAACAGCGGAAGCTGTTATCAAAAGACTGAATTATGGAAAGCCAAACTTGATGGCATACTTACCATGAGCTAGAGTTTCAGAAATTAACAAGGGCTAGGGTATAAGAATCCTTCAACAATTATTGGGGCAATCAAAGTTGAAGCTCAAGGCATGAAAATAAATATTGTCAAAACATCACAAAATAAGGTTCTAAACTATATTTATTGCACCTATTAAGGCCACTCAGAGGATTAATGTTTTAAGCTTCTTAAAGACATCATGAATATATGCCAGCCAATGAAATATTCCAACATGAATCAAGCTCGACGTTCAAGGATTATTAGAAAGGTATGGATTTCTAAAACTCTCAAATTGTGTTTTCACTCTTCCCTTATTGCACATTCTAGGTTTTTCTGGTACTTTGATAGTGATTGCTCTCGACATATGACTGGAGCACAACAGTACTTAAGGAAAATTAAGCCCTATGACGGAGGAATTTTTTTTTACTTTTGGTGATGTAAATAAAATCAAGGTAGGAGGTAAAGGTGATCTATCAATAAAGGAATTTCTGACCTTCACTAATGTGTTATTGGTGGAAGACTTGAAGGATGAACTCCTAAGTATCAGCTAGCTACGTGATGATAAAATGACCATAGAATTCCATAAGGAAAAATGCATAGTGAAACATGGTGACGAAAAAGTACATGCTGGCATTCGAACATTAGAAAATTATTACTTGTTGGAACAAGAAGTGAACTGCCTTAGTGCTAAACATGATAAAGGAAAAAAGTGGTACAGGAAACTTGGTCAGATCAACTGTAAAACCCTTGTGAAGATTGCACAGATGAAGGCAGTACGGGCATACCTCACTCATTGAGAAGAAAGAGATCATATGTGGTCCATGTCAACAAGGTAAGCAGATCAGGGCACCTCACTCGTCTTTTCGTGATATCACTACATCCAAAACATTTGAACTTCTACACATGGATTTGATAGCTCCATTAAGTACACCAATTGTGGGAGGTAAGAAATACATTTTTGTGTATGTTGAGGATTTCACTAGATACACATGGGTGGAGTTTTCGAAATAAAAGTCGGATACATTTGATGTCTTCTAAAGTTTGGTGGTAAAATTACAAACAGAGAACAGTAGCCCAGTTGGAAATATTATTTGGATACACAATGATCATGGAAGGGGATTTAAAAATTTACAATTCAGTGAATTATGTGACGGTCCAGGTATTTAGCATGAATTCTCTTCTCTAATTACTCCACAATATAATAGGATAGTGGAAAGAAAGAACATGACATTACTAGAGATGACTCAAGATATATTTGTTTAAAAATCAATACATAAGAAATGGTGGGCCGAGACAGTGAATGTTGCATTCTATAGTATTAATCATGTATATTTTTTATTGTTCACCAGCAAGGCATCGTACGAAGATTTGGAAGGGCAGGAAGCCAAATGTTGCTTATTTTCCTGTGTTTGGAAGTCACTGGTAGATTCTCGGAGATAAAGGACATTCGGTAAACAACAGGACATGTAGGGTGTAATAATCTTTGCACTAGAGTTGTTATAGAGTTTATCAATGATGTAGTAGACGATTGCGATGAGCTCAAAATGCCAACTACTGCAAAAGAAAGATTAGATTCTCATCATGTTCCAATATCAAACAATATCTCAAACCAAGTGCATAATGATGTTGGAACGGCAGATCAGACACATACTTCAGATCATGTTGATGAATCCTTTAATCCTCACGATGTTTGAATATTAACCTCTCTACACTCATTCAATGTTCCAACATTAGCATAGACTGAACCTAGTGTAGAAGGACTCGTAAAATTCCTCGAGTCAGCTATAGGGAACTTGCTGGTCTGCATGGATATCCCTCCTTCACTGAACCCGAAAATTACAAGGAGGCTCTCCTAGATGAGTACTGGATTGCAGTAATGCAAGAAGAGCTCGGACAATTGGAACACAATAATGTGTGGTACCTTACTCCCCGAACTAAATGAGTTAATGTGATAGGAACCTATTGGATCTTCAAGAACAAGTCCGACGCTAATGGGAATATTACTAGGAACAAGGTAGGTTAGCAGCTCAGGGATACACTCAAGTTGAAGGAGTGATTTTGATGAGACATTTGTGCCAGTTACCAGGTTAGAATCTATTCATATTTTTCTTGCTATTGCCTGCTGATATGTCCCTATTATAGGATATTTTTTAGATCTTTTGTACTCATTTTAGTAGGATTTTGTACTTTGGATACTCCATCTTACCTTAAAATTCTATTACTAGAGTTAAGAGTGACTTTATCGCTCTTATCACTTTTAATAAGGATTTTGTGAGACAAGGTACTGGTTTGAAGATTTGAAGACCATGAAGAGTACATTTTGAAGACAATGAAGACATTGAATACCCGAAGAAGGGAGGAGGAGAAAACTACACTTAGACCAAAAAGAAGACAACATGTGAGGGCAGCTTACTCTGCCCGTCGAGACTCACGACGATGTGTTGTGAGTCACAACAGCCCTCTGACCATATCTATGACTTTTTTTTACTTTAAATACTCTCTTACCTCCTCTCTTTTTCAGAAACCTTTCTCTCCCTATTTCATAACCATAAAACCTTAGTTTTCTACAATTTTCATATTTCTTTCATCTTGATTTTATGTTTGAATTGCTACTGTTGTTTAGTATGGATTCTAGTAGCTAAAATTAGTCTTGGGAGAAATTGATTAAGCCTTCCAAGCCCATGTCTTGAGAACTTTGTATGAAGCTATTTAATGCTTTGCTATTGTGTATTTATTATTCATGAATTTGGTTGTTGAATACATTAATGGTGTTGGAAGTTTGAGTATATGAACAACTTGTATGATTACTTGTTAGGGTTTGGAGAAAATATCTAATTCTCCTTTCTTTTGATATGAAGGTATGAATTAGAGTTTCTAATATAGTTGATGATTTGATGAATGCTAGATAACTGCGATAATGTTGAATTCTTTATCATGTGTTTTTGGTAGAAAATAGGAGAAGTTTATGAACGT
>JAUOBV010166569.1:1407-12281 GCA_032360425.1 Rubia occidens | reverse complement strand
ACCACCCCCGATTCAACACCCCCCACCATGAACTCACTACACTCAATTCAACACCCCCCACAAACCCTAAACCGGTGGTGCCTGTCCTCCCGTCCCTGTTCTTACAGGGGGTCCACCATCACAACCATCATGCAGAAAAACCCTCTTGACAGAGCCAAAAAATTTCTTTGAGACCCTAAAACTGGATCGATTATCTTGGTATCGTAGCTAAACATTTGCTCCGTGAGAATTCCAACACTAGGCATTGTGAAAGAAGCGGAGGAGCCATCAAAGGCACGATGAAATGTGATTGGTGGGTGTAATATGGGTAGCGCTAGAGCGATTGGTTGGTGGGTGGTAAATTGGCAGTGGTCACCGGTGGTGACGGCGGTGAGAAGACGATGAAGCGCCGGAAAGAAAATGAATTGAACATGGGAAAGAAAATGGGGGTAGGGGAGAACGAAAATGAAAGTGAGGATTTTCATGTTTTTCTTTTTTAAAATTCAAGGGCAAAATAATTTTTTCCACAAATTCAGTCCATCAAAAATTGACTTAAAAGTCAATGGATTCGAAGGTTAGATTGGCACTTTCTGAAATTGCAGGGTTATATTGGCACTTTCAGCATAAAGTCAGGGTCATTTTAGCACTTAACACCACTTATAATTACTTTTTAAAAATGAGGAAAGTGCATTCATACCCCTAAATTTTTTTTGAAAGTGCACATATACCACCAGTTCCTTGTTTAGTATACAAATCCCTCAATTTTTCAAAGCCGGTCTCCAGTTATAGGGGTAAATTGCACTTTCAAAAAACATGGAATGGTATATATTCCCTCCTTCCCAAACTAAACTGCATAGAATTTTTTCACGGTCTTCAAGAAACTTGTTTGACCATAAATATGTTTAACTACATATTATAACAGCAAATAAAAAGTCATTATTTAGAAACTACTTATTACAGAAAAATCTAATAACATCATATGTGAAAGTGCAGTTTAGTCCAGGATAGAGGTATGCACTTTCAAAAAATTAAGGAGTACATAAGCACTAAACAATGAACTCTGAAACATGAATCCATTTTATCCAAAAAAAATTAAAACAAATATCAACATATAAATAATTGTAATTCAACCTAAAATTATTTTTAAAAATTAAAATTGAATGAAGTGTTGTGCTTATATAACCCTCAGTTTTTTTTGTATGTGCAAATATAAAGTGCATTTATACCCAAAGTCACACTTGAAAAATTGGTCAAACATGGTAGTCACCGGATGAAGTTGAAAAGTCTGATTTACCCCTTTTAAAAAAACTTAACAAATGAAGAATGGAGAAATATTATTTCCCCTATTTCCTTCGTCGTCTTCCTCAGCTATTTCCATGGTGTCTCCAGCAACGATGAGATCTCGGCAGCAACGACGAGATCTCAGAGATCGTACTCTGCTTCTTATCCCCAGCTTCCGCTACATCCTCAATTTCTTGAATTGTGTGACGACAATAGTGGTGTTTATGGTGGTGTGGGATTGGGGAGGAAGCAGTGGTGGTGATGTTTAGGAAGGAAGCGGCGATGACGAACGAGTGCTGGTGCGGTGAAGTTAGGATTCAGCATTGGTGGTGGTGTTTATGGTTGTGTGGGGTTAGGGTTTCCGACGATGGGGGCTGAGCGGTGGGGCTATGAGCAGTGGTGGTGGTGGACAGAGAGGTGGGGCTAGAGTTCCACCGCATGGGGCAAATCGGTGGGGGGTAAATTCTGCCAGCGATATGGTGACGTTCAAACAGAAACAGAGTCTGGGGAATGGTGCGTCGCTAGCAACCTTTTTCACACAACAAATAGGGGTGGAGCCTGAAGTTGTATGAAGTGGCGACATGCGTTAATTTTCCCAGAATAAATCCTCCCACCAGCTGAAGCTAAGCTACTGTGGTGGTTGCTAGGTCTTCGCTGGAGTTGTGGCTGGAGTTGTGGATTTTTGTCGACCGGTGGCGGTGAACAGAGCAAGTATTGCCAGCAACTGAAGTGACTCATCGTCGTTGAAGATGACGAGGTGCAAATCTCTACTGTGGACGCCTGAGCTGCTATGTTGGAACTGGAGGTTTCCCTGGTTGGAGGCGGTACGCATCGCCGAATCTGTGAGTGACGGTGCTGAGCTCTGGTTCAGCCGAAGCTAGTCCGACGGAGGGACGAGGTGAGTGGCCGCCGAAGGTGGCTCACCGGAGGTGGAGAAGTGGTTGTTTTGGAGGTTGGAGTGGTAGTGGTGGTGGTGGTTTCAGAGTTGGGGTGGTGGAGTAGGAGATAGTGGCAGGTGAAGCTTGGGGTGGTGGCAGCGATGGATTTTGGGGGGTGGTGGTGGCAGTGATGGATTTTTGGGGGTGGTGGTGGAGCAAGAGCTTGGAATTTGAGTTGAAATAGGGGGTATTTTTGTAAGAGTTCGTCTCCTGCGAGACCGTCTCATGGTGAGACCAAGGGTATAATACAAATAATAATAACAATAAATAGGACTTTTTAAAATTCAGGGTCTAAAACACAAATATATTTGTTTCGGGGTCTTATTTTAAAATCACGCTAAAACTCATGGGCAAATATGCAATTCATCAAAAATATGTGAAACCCTCATGTCTCCATCTTGAAACCCCGTCACCGACTGGCTAGCCGATGTGACAATGTCGTTTATCGGTGTTTCCTCAACAAAGACGTTATTATTGTGTCTCACCGGAGATTCGACGCATTGGATTACGATGGGTTGGGAAGAATCCGGAGCTCGAGGAAATTCCAGTGGAGGCGTCACCAACGACCCATTTGAAATCGAACGGGATACAGTGGGAAATGGGAAACGAACGGTTTAATAACTTGGTTGGGGTTACAACATGGATTTTTAGTTCTAAATTCGCGTCAGAATTTGGGTTTTCAGTTAAACAAATGAAGGTTTTTTGTTCCGGTAGGAGAAGACGATGTGCTGCTGGAGAAGATGGTGATTCGGGTCAAATCTGGTTGGCTAGTGACGTCGCGGGAATCTGTAATAACGTCGGAGCCGCAGGAGAGGCGTGGTGAGCGTGGGACTCCTCTGGCGAAAGCGCCCAGACTGACCTCTTCCTGTCAGACTCCGATTATGACTTTTTCTGTCAGCCTCAGATTCCTCATTTTTTCGGCGACGAGTGTGATTCTGTGTCGATTTGAAGAGTGGACCCGATTATTTTGGCCCTAATTATTTGGGCTATGTTTTTTATGTTTGGCTTAATTGCTAAAACTTCACACCTAAATAATAATTCATCCATTTGGAATACTTAAATATCATATATAATAATTAAAAATTAATTCCAAAAGTAAGCTAAATTAAAATAGATAAATATCACATAAAAATATTAAAATAGGCATCAATAGTTAAACATAAAATAAAAACACTAAAAATGCACTAGATTATAGTTAAACATCCAAATAAATTCTAAGTATAAACATCAAATAAAATTAGTTAAACGTCAAGTAAATACATTAAATATTAAAAATAGTTGAGCAACATATAAAATCACTAGAATTCACGTCAAATTAAAATAAGTAAACATCAAATGAAAACACTTAAAATATACATCAAAATAGTACAGACGATCAATCTGGTTGACATGTAATTTAGATATCCTTGCAATATGTTAGTTAATACTAGAGGCTAGTTAGGCTGGATGTCAATTTCACTCATTGTAATCGCCGCTGGGCATTTTTCCCAACATCTTGAAATGATTGATTTTTTTAAAAAAAATTATACTAAAATAGATCAAATTTAAATAGTTAAAAATAAATTAAAAATAATAATAAATACACTAATTATAGTTAAACATCAAAATGAATTCTAATTTATAGATGTTAGGTGATTCACATTACTTTATGTATATTATGGATGAACAAGTAATTTTAATAATTTTTCATGTAAGACATAAAATATCAAACAGTGATAACCCAAAATCGAATTAATTAAATGAATCGTCACTGTCACAATAAAAAGATATAAAATTAGCATATAAAAGTAGAAACCTATAATGTAAGTTTTACATCATCCTATGAAAATGTCAATCGTCATAACTATCGAACCATTGAAACATCATTCAGTACAAAAGGATTCAAATGCCCTAAAAATTGCTAACATAAAAAATTTAAAAATCCAAATCAAACTAAAACTTCAATAATAATATAGTATCTCGGCTCTAACAAATAAATTAATATTTATAAAAAAATCATCCTAAACAATACATCCCAAACAATTAAATTATATTTTTCCCCTGACTCATTTCCCTTCGTTGCTTGCTTATTCACAGACTTGTCTTCTCTCCTATTGGTTTCAAAGAGGATGGCTCTTCTACTCCATCAACGCAAAGATCAAAGGTCGACTCTAGTCCTCTATTCAAGGGAACACCTTTGGGAGCATGATTTCTCATATCATTTTTTAATTATCTCATCAATGGTATCATAGAGTTTTGGCTTGGAAATTATCCCTGTGAAATTATCCCTGATATGGGAGGTGTTCTGACAGTAAAACAACAAGCTGAACTAATGAAAAAGGTGACAAGAATAATTTAAATTGGCACTAAGAGTATAAGTGTCCTTAGCACCGATTTAAATTCGCATGTCACCCTTTTCACTAGTTCAGCCTAATGTTTTAATGTCTATTCGCTTCCCATATCAGCCAAACTGTAGTCCACCTTCTTTGTTTTTCCTGTGATCCTCAAATGCTTCCTGAAATAGTCCACCAAGTGGATTTCTATATTCTCCTGAACTGAGATGATTTCACCATCTACCTGTATAGTCACCAAAATGTTCCTGTATTGCTTGTTCTTTATTACAACATAGAACATCTTTGTTGGTATGTCCCCCTCCTTCAACCATTGTATTTTAGCCCTTTGTTACAGGAACTACAGTACTTAGTTTCTTCAACTTTTTTCACATCCCTTCTAGTTTCATTTTAGTTTTCAAGCAAGGCCAATTCTCTAGGTTTTCCATCTATTTCCTCTTGTGCTTTTATCCATTTCTCATTTGCTGCTATCACCCTTTACTCAATCCCTGAGAATTCCCTTCTATTCATATTTTTTGTATGGGTTTCTTTAATAGTTTCAACTTTTGCTCTAAATCTTGCAATGTTTCCAAGGGTTTAAACTTCCAGATTCTTTTCATAGTTTCATTGAAATTAGGTGAGAGTTCCCACATATTGAAGTATTTGAATCCCCTATGCTCCATTTCTTCCTTATCCTCCCAGCTCAGAATCAATAGGAAATTAGCATACACTAATTCAGTCTTTACTTCACAGTAAGCTCTATTCACTTCATTTATCCTGGTCTAGTTTACCAATCCTCTGTCTATATTGCTGAATATTCTCTCTTCTTCATCCCTCATGTTGCTCCAAGTAAATTTCTGCCCTACAGTTATAATTTCTACCAGAGAACAATGATCCACTGTCTCCTAAAAGTTCTCCACTTCTTTTTCTTTTACTTCATTTTCACCCTTTTTATCACTCAGTTCTAATGAGGAATTAAAATCTCCCATTATCAAGCAAGGCTTATCATCCCTAGCTCTCAGACTTTATAAGAACTTCTATAAAGGCTTCCTCCTATCTATGGTATTATATATACCACAGTTAAGTAAATACCCTAGTTTCTCCTTCTAAAGTTCAGCTCCATGTCTATCCACAGTTCCCCCATATTTTGTACATCCATTTCAATGAAATCCCTTCTCCATCCTACCCATATTCTTTCTCATTTTACTGTATCACCATTAGTTATGAGTTCCCAACCTAGCCCTATAATGTTCCATTTTTTCTTCTTCTTTGATCTTTGTTTCTAGAATCCCCAAACAACCAATATTGTTTTCCAGGTAGAACTTCCTTGTTTTTTGTTGTGTTTTTCTCCTTTATTCAAGCCACGAATGTTCCAACAAGCTATTCTATCTTTCAACATTAGAATCAGATAGATCTGTAAGCAGGGTATAGCTTGTACCTTATGCTGATTTTACCACCACTCATGCTTTTGATACTGCCTCAACCATTTTCTCTTTTCATTTTGCAACCCGATCATTCTTGACTTCTCTTCTTTGAACCAACCTTCCTCTCACTTGTGATTCCCTTGTCACATTCCCCTTTTCATTCATCTTTACCTCCTTTACTGGGATAAAGACTTGTGTGATTTTTTTCTCCTTCTTCCTGCAGTTATCACCCTGGTGTCCAAACATTTCACATATACTACATTTGACTGGGTTCCATTTACAACGCACTCCTGGCTGATAATTACCTTCTTCTACAACACCTTCTCTGGAAGGGATTCACTAATTTTTACCTCCATTTTCGCTCTTGCAAACGATTACCTCTCATTCTCCTTTGTTAACCTGTCCAAGCAAACAGTTCTTCCCAGTGGACTCATGATCTTACTTATAATCTTGGGTTCCTAGTAAGCTAGAGGCAGATTTGGTAATTGAACCCAGACTAGGACTGAGTCTGGTTCATCCATCTCACCATTTTTTACAATTACTGGTTTGATGTCGAAGAATATCACTCCTCTTTCAATCACTTCATCCATGACACACTTGTTTTGAAATCTCACCATGAGGACGCCAGAGTTCAGTAACCATACCTTCATCACTTTTTCCCCCATATCCAGTGAAAGTATCATTCCATTACTCTTAATGGAGGATTGTCCCAGGGATTTTACACATCGCAGTATCTTCCCACAGTCTTGATCTTTCCAATACATCTTTTTCTATAATCACCCCCAACATAATCCCCTCTACTTCCATTGGCTTGAAATATTTCATCTCGTCATTTTCACAAACAATTTAGCTCCCTGATTTCTTCTTCTTCGACTTTTTTTACCCCACATTAGCCTCCTACTAATCTTCTCCAGCTTTCCCATATTAGATTCACCTTGTTCTTCTTGTTTCTCGTTACCTGTTTCCTTCACGGGTGTTTTTTTCCTATCACCATTGATTTCTCCAACCTCCAGTACTCCTCTCAATCCAACTGTATTCTCTTTCGCTCCCTATTTCTCTCCTCTGCTGAACAAACTAGCATCATCGTTGATCTGCGATGCTTTCATCTTGTGTGCTTTCCATCGATTTCTGTTGCTCGATCTACACATGGGGTGACCGATCAAACAGGGGATTACCAGATCGAGTTGAATAATTTTTTTGTGGGAAAACGCATAGTAGCCATTTTTCCTTACGCAGTACTAGAGAGATTTTTTCCACTGTTGACCGAACGTCATTATATTAACAAGTCTTAATTTGCTGTTATAATTTTTACTATTTAATAGAATGATGCATAGACAATATCTTAAATTTAATGTGGCTCTAGATTTCTTCATTACAAATCTAGGACTCTCCAGGCTAAAATATCTTGCATTGATTTGTTTAATTCAATCGCTCTTGAAACTAAAGAGCTGCAAGGAGCTTGAAAGTGGTGAGTGCAAGCATAAACGAGAACGAGTGAGGACCATATGTCCACCCATTCAAAATAATGAGTCATTCCACATAAAGCTATGAAGGCGTTGAACTGAAACAGCACCAACTTAAATGAAATGTTTGAGCAGCTAACATAGGGGTGTCAAATGGGTGGACTGGTCAAATACGGGTTGGGTAATTAAAAAATATGGGTATGCCCCATTTTGACTCATATTATGATGTGTAAAATATGGGTCGGGTCAAAACGAGTCGAATTGAAACCCGCTCAACCTGCGGGTTGAAAGTCATTCAACTCACGGGTAAAAAATGGGTAAATCTGCGGGTTTCAACCCATATATAAACCCATATGGATTTATGTATCAACTCATATGGGTTTCATATGGGTAAAATCCACTGGTTTCAACCTATATATTGACTCATATGGGTGTATATACCAACCCATATGGATAAACTCGCAGGTTTCAACCCATATATTGACTAATATGAGTTTATATACCAACTCATATGGGTAAACTCGCGGGTTTTAACCCATATGGGTAAACTCGCGGTCAACCCACAAACTCAACCCGTTCAACCCATATTTTTCAATTACCCATTTGACTCATTACCCATTTAACTCATTACCCATTTAACTCATTACTCATTTTACCTATACCCATACAGGTTTAAAATTAGATAACTCGCTTGACCTGCAGGTTATTAGTCTATTTTGCCACCCCTATATTCGACATAAAATCACTAGGGAAACTTTGGGTCATAATCATAGTGAATATGGGTTTTCTGTTTTATACTATGGTGCATCTGCTTTATTGTCTACTATGGAATCAAATAAGTCTGGTGCATCTTTTGAAACCTAGCACACTAGACTTGGTCATGTTCTGAATTCCATTATTTCTGGTCTCATTGGTTTTACCTAAACCTACCCTTTGTGATGCGTGTGAAAAAGCTAAAGGGAAACACTTATATTTTCATGCAAATGAAAAGTGTGTTGCCATGGTGCATGATATAATTTATTGTGATTTATATATGGGGGCCCTCACATGTTTTATATGCTAATGATTTTTCCTACTATGCTCTTTTTGTTAATGATCATCCCTTACCTTCTTGGTTTAACCCATTGTGCCACAAATATGAATTTTGGGATGTTTATTGTCACTTTGAGCCTTTTGTGGAAAACTAGTTTTCTTATACCTTAAAAGTCTTTCATAGTGATGGCTGCATAGAGTTCATCAATGGTCACTTACATTTCCACTTTCAAAGGAATGACATTTGTCATCAAATTTCTTGCCCCTGGTCGAGCTGAACATAATACCATCACATTATAGAAATGGGTTTGTCTATGTTATACCACTCACATATCTGAATTCACTGCTACACCCCACTCTCTCGTCGCCGCATATCCTTTCCCCTCTCTCAAAAAACCCTATTTTTTCTTCGATCTTTCTTTACTTTTTTCCTTCAATCTTGTTTTATTTGTTGGGTGGTCCAGCAGTCAGCGTGAGGATGGTTCTGGTGGTTCAAGGTTTAAGGTGGAGGAAAAAGAAGGATGTTCTAACGAGGAGATGGTGAAAAGTTGCCAGCAAGACCCGCTAAGGTGGATAAATTAGGTGTCTGGGGCAGCTCGTGTAAGACTGATGTACTAGGTGCCCATAATACTGGAACCTTGAAGGTACTAAAGTTGGCGACTCCTTCTATTTCAATGACGAAGGGTTCGTTGCATGTTGAAGCAGCGGCGACCCTGGAGGAACTTGAAATTGATGTCTAAGGGTTTTTTGATCTACTGGCATCAACTAAGAAGGTATGGAATTTGGTTTTTGCGTGTTATTGTGTTGTATGGTGCTTGAGTTGATGAGGGTGTGTTTATGGGTTAAAATGATGAGGTGTTATCGTTTTAGTTTTTCAACATGTCATTGATTATGTGAATAGAGTTAGTGATCTACCAGAGCGATTGATGTCACTAGGGTCTTAGTTAGAAAAAAGTGTAAAGGCTCGCAAGGATCTTGAGCTGGAGTTGTCCAAGACGAGGAGTTTTTTTTCAGGAGAAGGATGTTGTTAATAATGTTTTGTTTATTAAGGTTACAGAGCAAAAGGATGGTGGACCTTCTCATCCATATTATCCCCGTGTACTAGTTAATATGCTTGTGAAGACACAAGGGCTCTATGATTTCTTTGCGGCTATGTATGCAAAGATAGTAGAGTTGGGGTGGTGTAGTTCCCGGCCAAGCATTCGGGAGCATAATCTTAATTTAAATACCGTAGAGCTAAGAGATAAAGTTTATGTAGCAAAAGCATTACAGAGTACGAAGCGTAGAGTGGATGAAGATTTTTGCAACAAAAAAGGGTGGAGGCTGATGGTCATCCTTTTTGTTTGATTAAAAAATTGGGTAATATGGCACCGTTGTCGTTTATGAAAGAGTTAGGGGAATGTAAGCTGGATCTTTATCCAACTACTCATAGTGTCAAAAAGACTAGCAAAGCCATGGGGGTAGATCCTCCGGCTAGGTTGACTCAGATTGAGCAGACTGATGGTTATCTAAGCGAGTTGACGAAGGGCGAGGACATCCGCATCAACCATCATTTCATAAGTGATTGCATGCACACTGTTGCCTACATCTTTTACTACATTGCAACCACTTTTCCTCCATCCCAGGAAGTTTACACATGGATTGGAAGTTTGAAGATGGGAGATTATAGTTACACAAACTTTAGGGAAATTGATCTTTGGGCGTGTTATGTGAATCAGTTGATAATGGTCAATATCCCCAAATGAGTCTACTTCTTCTTGAGCATGAAATCGAAGCCATCGTCGTAGACCCCATTCTCAGATCTGGGGAGAGTAGAGCAGGACATGAATCTCGTGGTCATTCAAAGAGACGTGGGGGGAGGTAGAGTGATTACCAATCAAGATGCCGGATAATTTAATTAATTTCTTGATTGGCAACGACGGCGGAGAAAGCAAGATGGGGAGGGTGGAGATGGTGAGGAGGTATGGCGGAGAAGGCGAGAACACCGAGAAGAAGGGGTTCTGTTTTTATATTTTTGGTGTTTTGCAGGATGGTCCTCCATCTTTTTCTCGTTATTAATTTTGGCACCGAGTCCAAAGTATTTGGAATTCTGCTCCCGAATTTGATTAGCTCTTTTGTTATTTTCTCTCTAGTCCTTGGTCTCACCATGAGACGGACGGCCTCGCAAAAAACTAACTTTCAGATATTTTAAAGTGCAAAAACAACTCTAAATAGTTTATGAAATGTCAATATAATCCTAAGACACCATCTCTGACTTTGACCGACAATGACCGCACATAAAATGTCTAGAATGTTAATTGGCCTAAAACCTAAAAGTGTTTGGACAATTTTTCCCTCATGCCATACCACCACCTTCACCCATCCAGCCTCGCCATCACCACCTTCCAGCCTCGCAACCACCACCACCCTTCCATCCCCACCATCACTGTAACTTCACTTTGCTCCATC
>JAUOBV010166251.1:0-12283 GCA_032360425.1 Rubia occidens | reverse complement strand
AATGAGTTCATATGAAAATTATATTTTTATTTAAATTCGATCCATATACAATTCAAAAAATAATATTATGATATTTTTATACAAATAATAATTAATATATTATTATTTTCTCACTCATTTTTTCACTTTTTTCTTAAAAATAAATTCGGCAGGCATTAATAAAAAAAAATTAATTCAAGTAGATGACGCATTATGGGAATGTGTCCTCTTATTTTTTACGCTTTTTTTCTTAAAAATAAATAGCATTGATAAATAATAATAATAATAATTAATTCAAGTAGAGGACGCATTATGGAAATGCGTCCTCTGATTTTTTTACTTTTTTTTTAAAAAATCGAATAAAGCAAAATGCATTTTTGGCATGCAGAATTTTTTTAAAAAAAATTAAGGTAGAGGACGCATTATGGAAATGCATCCTCTCATTTTTTTACTTTTTTTTAATTTCGAATAACACAAAATGCGTGTTTGGCATGCAGAAATTTTTTTAAAAAATGGAAAAGGTAGCATCCAACACCCGTTACTGTAGCACCAATCTTGGCATTTTGACTAAAATTTCGGGTAATCTCCCCGTTGTTTCAAGCTATGTTGTTCAAGGAAAAGATGGATAGAGTTTCATATCTACCTCTTGAAGCGCTGGTCGGTGCACGATTAAGGAAATTGGTAGCCGAGTACCTCATGAAGCATCCTGTATTCAGCGCCCTTCCTTCAGACCAAGGCAAGCAACCCAATATGGATTTCGATGCACTCTCCAGACATGCTCTACAAGAAATAGATGTTAGTGACTTCCAGCAGTCTGCCAAAACATAAGTAGACTCAGCTCCATTAGCAACGCCCTGCAGTTCTACACGTGCGGTTCCATTCTTGTTTGGCGCATCTGCAACAGCCTCTAAGACAGCCATTTTAACCAACTCCTGAAATGCTGAACCCTTTGTTGTTTTGTCCCCATATACAGCCCTGTCCTGTGGTCCTGTAACCTCCTGGAAGAAGCTGTAATTATCGACCCTCATGAAGCAGCCGTCGAGAAAAATCTGGCCCCCAAGGTAGGGATAGCACTGTGAGAAGATAGTGCGTGCTTGGGCATAACATAGTACACAGTCAATGGGAGAAAGATCACCATAGCATTGGGCTAGTCCATAACTAGCATCAGGTCCAGTGCCTGAGATAGCCACTCCAAAACCAGAAGTTCGAACTTTAGAACTAAGGTTTTCCATGGTAGCAACAAAATTTGGGACATAACTCGTTGTGTTCTGCTCAACTTCACGGCTACAATCAAACTGGATTGTCTGAGCCCTCGGATCCGCAACTGATGCATTTAGCAGTGCCCAGATAACCACAAGTAGATAGAGTGTTTCCATTCAAAATCTGTACACACGTTTATAGTTAAACTCACATTCACATACACAATCTATCATTCTAGCAACAAGAAAGAGCAAGAATCAAGGCATCAAATTTAGCACATGCATACCATGTAGTGATCACTTCCCAAAGTTTAGTAAATCCAGTGAAGTTAATGAGTAAAAAACACAAACACAAGCCAGGCACAAGAAGATTGATGCAGAGAGATTTACTATGATCTTAAAAAAATGTATACTAATATAACCATACCAAGTTGAGGAAGTGCCAATATAACTCTCACATAATTTTTAGTACAAAAGTGACTCTACCTGCTTAATGTAAGTGCTAATATAACCCTAAAACATCATTTTCATCGTTGACTAAAATGACTAAAATAACCTTTGGACTAAAATAGTAAGATGTAAAAGTGTTAGGACAGTTTTCCCCTTATGCCACCCCCAAACCCCACCACCGCCAGTCCAACCCCCTCTACCACCCACCATCGTCTTTTCAATCAATTCTAGTGTCAAACTGTTAGAATTGGTAAAGTTATACTTACATCAACTATCTAGGGTTATATTTATATTTTCAATTATAAAAAAGTTATATTGACACTTATGTTAATTAGGTGGGGTTTTAAAAGTAATTTTCTCCTTTTCAAAAAGACCTATACTTCCATTGACCTGAGCATAATGAAGTATAGTGGTGAGTATCCATGTGAATGGCATACCAACTTAGCCAGATTTGCCTATTTTAAAACTATAACGTGAGGGTGTTTTTGGTACAACAATACTTATAAGTAAATCTGACTTATTTTGACTTAATTTGAAAGTAGGGGAAACCGACTTATGATTTTCTCTACAAAATAGTTTATGCTTCTTAAATTACCATTTTCAAAGCCGTTTATCAAATAATAAATACAGTAGTACTTAACTTACAAAACACTTATAACCATGTCAAACACATCTTTAATCGTTCCAAAAAGTGTTGTTTGTAAGGGAATCTTTGTCTTTTTAATAGATTAATCAACATGTGTTGTGACTTGTGAGTGCAAATAAAGGGAGCGTAAATTCTTCAGGCTTGTAATTTTCCTATGCCGTGTGCTCTTCATCATCTAGTGAAAGCCTGCAAAAATGAATGCCTAGTTTGTAGCCAACATAATGTTCTAGTACTCCCTCCCTTCGAATGAAAGTCTTCTATATTTTTTTAGTTTAGTCAATCAACCTTAACACCGAATCTCATCGAAGTTTCAAATTCATTTTTTATATATAAAAAAAGGACTTGAGAACTCTCAGATGAGGTGGTCTATCATAACTTATGAAATCTAGAATCATAGGTGTGTTTGGCCAGGTTTATATGCACTTTGCTTATAACCTAAGTGCCTATTTAGCGTTTGGTGAAATTCTATAAAAAGATATTTATATAAAAAGTAAAAATTTAAGACTAAAAGTAGAAACTGATCACCCCACCCCCTCCTACCACTTTTAAAATTTATCAAAATAAGACAATTTTACTTATAAGCACAACTCTGCCAACACAAGTATGTGACAAACGTTAAGTAATTTTCCAGCAAGACTCGAGGATAGGATATTTGGTCAAGAGAAAGTCTCAAGAAATGCGGTCTTTCCATAAACTAATGGACAGTCCATAGTATTTTTTTTACATTAAATATTATAATTTTTAATAAAATTTAAATATTGTGTTTTAAAAGTTAAAACAAGTAATAATATGTATTTGAATGTGAACATATAAAATATATGATATAAAAAATATTTTCAAAATTAAGCATTTAATTATATAAGGTAAAAAATAAATGATATGTCTATAAACTTATGGATAGACCGTCTGTCAGAAAACTCACTCTTTGATCAAATAATTCACACTTCTCCATTTTTCTCATTCTTCCTTTTCACTTAATTTTGATTGACGTGATCATTTATTGCAGTCCCAATTTTTTCCCCAGAAATAATTACACTATTTGACATTCCATATAGTTACTATTAAAAAAACAATAGGATCCTTCTCATTAAATTTTAGAATTCAAGTTACAATCATGGTCGGTTGTGTGCACAACCAATAATGATAGTCTATTTATTTTGAATTGATAAACTAGAGAACTCTATCCTGAGGATTCTTATCTATTACAAAGTGGGGTTAGATTCCCACATGTCTCACACAAAGTGTGGTGAGCCTCCCATTTGAACTCCACGCCTATACCAACATGGTGTATAAAGAGTTGCTCTCCACCAATCTGGTGTATAGAGACTTAAGACCATAATTGTTCAGGGGGCAGATCTCGAGTTGTGCCTGGTCAATAACGCAATGCGATGTTTGCCTTGGTGGCTGAATGAAAGGTGATACATAGAATAAAGTGGTCCACTTGCACCGTGATTATGTCCAATAGTCTCGACCAACCCACATGACCAATGTATCAGTTCAAACCGACGTCCCGACTCAAACAGTCAAAGCAGTGCACATTAAACTTAACATTTCTATGTTATAAGTACGGAGATATTTATCCCGAACCCATTTGGACCTTCAAGATATGTTGGTCTATCCAAAAATGTCCAAACTAACCGTAGTCTACTAATCTAATCTTTAACCTAAGAAAGTTTCGCCAAAAGTATGTTGGCTAAACTACTTTTCAATCGGATTTCTCCTAACCAACTCTTTGGAGAATAGATCGGAAGCCAATATGAATTTGATGACCTGGTTCGATCATACCGAACTCGCCTCCGCCCCAATTGGGGCAGATCTGACACACTATTAATTTTTTCCGTCTACTATGTTTCCGTCGGTCACCAATAAAGAAAAAACACCAAAGATTTCCACCTTACTATCCCCGGGATCTGAGAATTATTCGAATTACTAATACTAAAATTATTCGAATAATATCAGAGTTACTGTTAGTGTCGACCCTAAACTTTTAGGGGTATAAAGTAAATTGAAAAATTGGATCTCGCATATAATATTTAGGGTATGTAATATCAGTATATGGGGAATCATATGGGAAAAATAAGAACATTATTGAGGCGGCTGATTGAGAACTGTAATATTTCTTCTTCTTTTTTCAACATATACAGTTTATTTTTAAAAATTAAAATGAGACCCTAAATGGTTAATAAATTGGAAGCGTGAGGCGAACCTTTCATTTGCCACTCTATATGACTGGCCTTGGTTACTGCATTGTAAATAATTCCACACCCTCACCTCCCCGTGCGTAAAGGGTGAACCATAAACTTGCAAAACTTCCTGAACTAATAAGTGTTCTCAATTTTTATATAGTTGCAATGTTGTATTCCTTTTATGACTTTGATACCATTTGTATTAGGGTAAATATATATGTATATATATAGTATCAGACAAAAATCTTTAAACCCTAAAAATTTCCCAATCCTAAAATATATTTTTGTCTGCCCTAATTTCCCTTCACCAAACCTCCGCCGATGTCTTCCCTTCAATTTTGATTGCACAGTTTTTTTGTCTACGTTTTCCAAAAACTTCAGATAACGATGTCTTCATTTCACTCTCTTTCGTTCATTATGATGATCAACATGCACTCAATCAATTTGAATGACGCCAATTACTTGATTTGGTGTGAACGGGTTGAGTCTCTATTGGATTCCCAAGAGTTGCTCGATTATGTCAATCGCTCAAAATCCCATCTTCCGGCTTCAGCTCCAATTTCGTCGACCTCTTTTACAACGTCCAGTGATAGTTCCACCATCGCTGATGCTGCTTCTTCAACTGCAGCTCTTGCCTGGTGCAAGATGGATCAGCAGATCAAGAGCCTTTTGTATTTCTCTTCACTGTCACCTATATGATCATTGTTGTTGGCTCCAAGCCATCTGCTTTGGTCTGCTGTAGCTGCAACTTATCGTAACTGCTTCCAAACTATTCAACTTCATATATTGGATAATATCTATCTCTGTGTCAGAATGATCTCACTGTTCAGGATTACTATGGCCGTTATAAAATCCTTATTGATGATCTTACTACTACGGGCCAATATCTTCTGATGATGAAGGTTTTTTGCTTTCTTCGGGGATCAAATGTGCCTTTCACTGAGTTTACAACTGCTTAGATGGATATGATCCCCACTTATGATTTGCTTAATGTAGTTGCTAAGGCTCAATCACATTAATATTAGTTGAAGACCCATTCTACTCATTAGTGGGTTATGGTGGTCAAACAACCATTTTCTGCCTTTGAACAATCAACCAAATCAGAGCATCGTGGCTTAAAGTGCGGCTATACTCACGATAGTGGCAACAAGTTTTCTTCTGGTGGTCAAGGCAGTCATGACTCTTCTAGTCAGTGTCAATAGTGCATTTGTCTTGGGCATGTGGCTTCTTCATGCTAGAAGCTTTCTTCGATGCCTCGTGATAACTCTTCCCAGTTTAATGAATCTTATTAGTCTAGAATTCAGCAACCAAACAACACCGTACTTGATTGATACATGGATTTTGGCGATACCAATCACATGACTTCCTCCCATTCCACTTTTAATAGTATGGATCCTTACCGCGATAATAATTCTGTTTATTTTGGTAATGATCACGCTCTCACAATTTCTCATATTGGCAATTTTTAGGTTTATGATTCTATATCTTTATATGATTCTTGGTTGTTCCCAATATTACTAAAAATTTGTTGTCTTTTAGAAAACTGACTCGGTATTTGAATTCCATTGTCTATTTTGATGATCGTCCTTTTACTATTCAGAACCATGTTACCAAGAAGGTCGTGGACCGAGGGCACAATGAGAAAGATATCTACATCTTGGATTATGGTTGTGTTGCTTAAGTGTCTTTTATTAAGTCAAATAAATCCAAAACATCATCTAAGATTGGCATGGTCATTTATTACATGTATCTCATAGAGTTATTTCTTTTTTGAACATGTCTGCTTATTTATTTGTTACTAGTTCGCTGCATGAGCTTCATTTTTGTTCTTCTTGTGAAATGGTTAAATGCAATCATCTTTCTTTTGGTGATAATGTCAAACGCACACCATGTTTGCTAGAATTAGTTTATTATAATAGTTAGGGACCTCTCATGTTGTTGTTTTTCGTGATGTTTTTTTGTATTATATAACATTTGTTGATGATTGTTCTCACTATACTTGGTTATATCCTCTGCACCAAAAGTCTGAATTTGTAGAGGCATATCTTCACTTCGAGACTTTGGTTGAAAACCAATTTTCCACTTCTATAAAAGTTTTTCAAAGTGATGGTGGGACAAAATTTATCAATTTTCGCATACGGTCTCACTTTGTAGCAAAGGGCATTCATCATCAGATTTCCTATCCATAAGCACCCAAGAAAAATGGTTGTGATGAGGGCAAGCATCATCACATCACTTAAATGGAGCTTTTACTGCTTTATCATTCAGGTATGGATTATTCTTTATGGTATGCTATTGTTATCGCTGGTGCCTTTACCATTAATCGTCAGGATACTTCGATGTTATCCGTTCTATATCATTTCTCTATTGTTTATAGCTATGCACTTGATTATTCCAATTTCCATCCATTTGGTTGTCGGGTTTTCCATATATGCTTCCGTATGCTGCTAATTAGTTAGCACCTCGTAGTTTTCCATGTGTTTTCTTGGATTATAGTTTTCATTATAAGGGTTATAATTGATTTAATCATGTGTCTAAGAAGGGATATCTTACTCGCCATGATTTTTTATATGAACCCTTCTTTCCTTATGATCATCTTGATATGTTTTCTGCCCCTTCAACCATTGATGGTTTGGCTCTCAACAGGCTTGATAGCTAGTTCCCCGCCTTTACAATGTCAGTGTGGTTGGTTCCAGATAGGTATTTCAATTAAAGTAACGTGTTGATGGTGCAGTTGATCGTTATAAAGTACGCTTACTTTTTCAACTCAATTTTGATTATGATAATACTTTCAGTCTAGTGATTAAAACTTCCTCGGTACGTCATGCTTTCCCTGTCACTATTTGAAAGTGGCCTCTACATCAGCTGAATGTTTAAAATTCCTTTTGGAATGGTGTTCTTGATTCCCCTATTTGTATAGAGCAACCTTCTGGTTATAAAGGTATGATACAGGGCAAATGGAGGTGAAGAATGAAGAAGAAATGGATCGCCGCAAAGGTCTAATACCATTTTGAGCACAACTTTTGCGTCTGAAGTCAAAATCAGGCGAGATTGGCGGTGTTCAAACCGTCTCAATGAGGAGAAAAATAATCACCATTATACTATGATGCAGGGTATTTTTGGCCATTTGAACTCGTTTAAGGCCTCAAAATGGTAATTTAGTGTTTTTTTATTTTCGCTTTATTTCCAAATTTCCTTTTTTTTATCATTCCAGGGTTTAATTATAGTATTTAAGGATTTCTTGCACTATTCCGAGATTTTATCTTTCATAAAAAATTCAAGAATATTTTATCTCTGGTGGATTCCTGAACCAAAACCTAGGGTTTGTGTTTCCAGCCCTTAATTGTTCTTCAATGATTCGTGCTTGCGCATCTCTTTTGATTTTCTGACTACGTCAAGATCCCATATAGAATGATCAAGTTTGTCGTTGATGCAAACCTATTTATGGTCGAAAACAAGCTCCCCGTGCTTGTTTTCAACGTTTCGGCTCTTTTTTCATTAGCTTTGGGTTTGTTTCTAGTTCTGCGAATACTTCTCTGTTTGTATTTGCAAAGGGATCATCTTGTATCTCTTGGTTTATGTTAATGACATCATTATAATTGGAAATAGTGGTTCCCTTCTTTGTCAGTTCATCGTGCGCATGAATCGTGACTTTGCAATTACTGATTTGGGCACTTTACGGTATTTCTTGGGTTGGAATTTGTTCCCACTTCGATTAACTTATTCCTTAGACAGGAAAGGTATGTTAAAGACAATCATCTTCATGTTGGTATGATGGATGTAGTACATATTTCCACTCCTTTTGTGGCGTACTCCCAGTTGCATAGCTCTACCAATAAACCTTTCATAAATCTCACGCTTTACCGCTCCTTGGTTGGTGTTCTTCAATATTTGGCGATTACACATCCTGACTTATCTTATGTTGTTAATACAGCTGGTCAGTTTATGAAGGCTCCAAATGATGACCACTTCCTAGCTATTTCTCGGATTCTATGTTACCTTTGTGGTACTCTTCATTTTGACATTTCGTTGCAATTACCATTGTTGGTTATTATGATGTCGATTAGGTTCATTGTTTGGAGCCTCGTAGGCCAACTTACGGTTACACTATTTTTCTTGTGATTTTTCTTGTTCCTTGGAGTGTGAAAAATAAACCTGAGATGTCTCATTCTTGTTCAGAATCAGGACATCGTGCTATGGCTCGATGCTGCTGTTGAACTTTCTTCTTTGGAATTTTTGTGTTACGTCTTCTACGTCGACTGTGTTGCTGGGTGATAACAACTATGCTTTTTTATGGCTCATGATCTAGTTTCGCATTAGAGAGCCACACACATTGATATTGATAGTCATTTTGTTCGTGAAATTGTGGCTTTCGACAAGTTTAAAATCTATGATGTGTTTTTTTATTCTCGGCTTGCAAACATTCTTACAAAGAGTTTCCTAGTTCTTAGTTTAAATTTCTGCGTTCCAATCTCTGCAGTGCCAGTAATACTACGCTATGTGCTCCCAAGTTGACCGGATCGCCCCAGTGGACGTATATTCCTAACGGTGTGCCTATGACCCTTTTTTGTCTAAGTTTGCGTGATGAATAATACCGTTGCACACTAGGGTCTATGTTAAGAATTCCATATCTATGGTAGACAAATTTATAGTTTAATATATAAAATCGTAGGTCAAATCTATATAGTACCAATTAGTTTTATAATAGAAATTCATAAATCTAATATGGTTGGGGGGGGTTAGGTAAGGATAAGAATTAGGGAAATTAACATATATTTTTCTCAATCCGTTTCTGATTGTAGTATCGTATAGCTTGTATGACTGTGATAGTACCATATTGCAAATACTATTTCTGTTAGTTTTCTCTTTTAAGTGTGAGATTTAAGTATTCATATTTATTTCACTCTTTATCTATTTTGAAAGTTTTATTGAATTTGGCCACAAATATCTCATCGAAAAATGTTCTCTCCTCCAAAAGCTAAAACCCTAGCTGGGGGGTGTCGCCGGTGCCGGCAGCCAAGTGCCCTCACTTTCCCATTTTTTCTTTGCTTTACTTTATGTTCAGTAGAGTAGCTAGAACCTGTAGGTAATAGATCTGAGGTGGGGAAGGCCTCTTCCAGAGAAGGAGGTGTTCCGCTTATCACCGTACACGGTTGAGGTCGAGACTGTTGGACGCAATCACGGTACACGGTGACCACTTCATCCTACAAAACACCTTCCATTCAGCCACCAAGGTAAGCATGACACTGCATTATTGACCAGACGCAACTCGGGATCCCCCTGCGTAATCTATGGTCTGAAGTCTCTACTTCCTCCGTCCCCATTTAAACTTCCGAATTGCCTTTTCACGGTCTTCAATGAGCATGTTTGACCGTAAATATTTCTAGTTGCACATAATAATGCTGCATAAAAAATTAATATTTAGAAAATAGATGTTAAGACAAATCTAAAGACATGTCACATGATATATTTATTATTTATATTAATTTTATATTTAGGGTCAAAGTTTGTAAAGTTTGACTCTCAAAAAGCAATTAGGAAGTTTAAAGTGGGACGAATGGAGTATACACCAGGCAGGTGTGGAGCAACTCTTTATACACCTTGTTGGTGTTGATGTGGAGTTCAAATGGGATGTTCAAACGAGCATACATGTTTATATTGAGAGATTCAATTTAAAAAAATGCTTAGGCGATATTTGATGAGTAAATACTCATTCTTAATTATATTGCATAAGTATAATCAAATAGCATCATAGTTACTCCTCAGATTGATTAATATTGGCACACTTTTCAGTCAACCTTTTCAAATTACGCTTAACCGTAAATTTCATATAATATATAAGTAGTAATATTATCATTTGAGGTATTGTTAGATTTGTTATAACATGCAATTTTTAAATATCAAAATTTTACATGTCGTTAGAATAGTTAACAAAAGTTATTAGGTTAAATATACTTCGAGAAAATTGGATGAAAAAGTGTGACACGGTTAAGTGATCGAAGTAAGAATTAGGAATTAATGGAATACAAAGATTTAGGTGAGACGGTTTCACTTAATTTTATGATGAAAAGATGGTTTAAATATAATTATTTAAAAATATGAATGACATGCGGTGACTTTTTATAATTTATAAAAATTTAATTTGTATCATGTCTCACCATAGACGATCTCATTTGAATATTTCTCTTAACGAAAAATGCATAAGATGGCGTGCGATCCTGAAATCCTTCTCAAACTTTGGAGTGGGGGCAGAAAAAAAAGAAATGGAATCAAATCCCCAAGTTTGACTGAATGACCTCCTTATTAAGTAAAATTTGAAACAGGCACGAATTCATTTTATAGTATTTACGTTTTCTATACGTTTTTCTTACATCTACAAAATCTAATGTTAAACCGCACAATCTACCTTTTTCTCTTGTTTTCAAAGATTATCTAGAATGGTGGACTAGGATTCATCACTAGCTCTGCCTAACATCAAAGAAAAAAATTCTCATATTTTTATTTACATTTCTTATGTTTAATTAAGGAATTTACATAGAATTTTTTCATGATTAAACATAACTGACTATAAACATCTGTAAATACGGATATAACGATACATAAAAATTTGATATTTACAAACTGTATCTTACGGCGAATCTAACAGTATCTAATACGATAATATTGGTATTGGTATATCTATTCAAATATATGTATGGTCAAAGTTCAATAACTTTGATTGCAAAATAGTAAGTGTACATATTCGAATTGGACGAAGGAAGTATAAAATTAGTTTGAAAGAAAATATTAAGAGTTGTGTTGTGTTTATAAGTTAAACTAATTTTTAAAAGCAGAGAGATTATATTCTGTTTTTTCAAAAATAATTTCTAATTTTAAAAAATCATTTTAACACTTTACCAAATTAATAAAAATGTTTAACTTATAAATCCGGTTGAACGCAATTAAATTTATTTTTATGATTGTTGAGTAGAACATGATATGATATGTGTGGAGATTTGTAATGTTCAGATACATATCTACAAATAATCCACTTTGTTAGTGTGAAACTACTCAGTAGTGTAGGGTTAGGTGATTTATATTAATTCGTTCAAAAATCTTTACAATAATTCACTTTAATAGTAGTAAATTTGATTCACTTAGTCTCCGAAGTTTATTTGAACGGGTCTAATTTGATCTGATCTGATATGAACTGAACTGATTTAAATTGAATTGAAGAAAAAAAGTGTGTTGAAAATAGTAATAATATGACCAACTAAAGCGTAAATTCACCAAACCAAATTCACAGTAAATTGAACTGAACTATTTAAACAGAACTGAATTGAGATACATATAAACTCGGGAGAACAAAGCCTTACTACGAACATGCATACACAAAATGGCAAACAAATAAAAATACAGGATTAGGCAATGTCATTAATTAGTAGGATGGTGTCGTGCTAAATGTCTTATAAATTCATAAAATCCCATATTAGTAGTTGCAGAATTAACGTTAATTATTCAATTCCACTCAGTCAATTCAGATTGAGAAGATTATGAAAACACACGCAAATTCCTATAATCTGCTCTATTAATACAGAAATTTAGTTTATAATCTGAGATTGATTATTATAACTCTAGATTATAAAACACATACAATTTCTCACAATCCACTCTATTAACATAGAGTATGTTTCCAACACTAATAAAATTCCTTCAAACACATCTACTCTGTTAAAATCATTTTAGAGTAAAGTGCTAAAATAACCTTGACTTTAGGCCGAAAGTGCCAATATAACCCTGCAATCTCAGAAAGTGCCAAAATAACCCTTGACCACGTTGACTTT
>JAUOBV010166146.1:0-12284 GCA_032360425.1 Rubia occidens | reverse complement strand
ATCTTCAATCCATGAGTATGATCATAAAGTACACTTCAAAACCCCATAAACTAATGAGCTAAGATAGAAATCATATATTATCACCCTAACCTTCTTATTGACAACACATCCAGCAAGCTTACATAAAACTTATAATAAATAAAAAAATATGAGTTTCAAGTGTGCTAAAAAGAGAGTATAAAGTGATCATATCAGTTACTTAGGATTAGATTCACAAAATGTCTATGGAATCTAAATGTTAGAAGTAATGAATTTAACATTGGCTAGGGTACTCTATCAGGGGCCTTTGACATGTGAATATTTTCAATGAGGTTAAGGGATTGAATTTTCTTGTCTAACTTCCTAACCATCTTTTGCATGACAATTATATTGTCTGTTATTTCCCTATTTTTTATGAAAGCACTTTGTTCTTATGATATACACTTTTATATCACCTAGGAGGCTCTATCAACAAGTATTTTTGAAAAAAAAAAACCTTGTTGATGAAATTGATAAGGAGATAAACCTATATTCCGTGGGAGACTTAAGGATATGTGTTTAAGGAATGAGGAAAATAAGGAAGCTGGATATGCCTAGCCTTATGGGGAAAACACACCTAAACTATTGTGCACATATCGGTAAGTCTTCCTTCATAATGTCCCAAGCATGGGTATAGAAGAGACCTAAGTATCCATCTGGTTCTGCTACACTGGTAGGGTTTAGTCCAAAGACTATTGATTTGAGTTCATCCACGTACTCGTGATGAAATATGCCACAATCCAAAGCCCTGCTACTGATTTGAAATAGGGATTTAATTCATGTACTCCGTTTGTATTAAACCACTCAGTTTAGGAATGAACTGAAAGCTCTCAGTCATCGCCTCACCAGTAATATCCCTATTATTATCAGTTCAAAAATATTTAAAGAATTCAGCCTTATAAAGCCCTATTTCTTTCTGATATGTCATCTAAACATTGGATTCAGTTTAATTTTGTTTATCCTAAGTCTGGTATACTTGACTTGCATTGAGTTGTGAAAGAAATTTGTATTTAGGTTTGAACCATTTAGCCATTAAACTTGGGAATTTTGTTTGAGTGAAAGATTTTTATTGGCATTGGTTAACTGAATCAGGTATTGATCATCAAGGGTCTCGTCATATCTACTTTCGAACCTTTGAACCATACATTCAGCTTCTAAAATGTTAGAGAAAATGTTTCCAAGTGTAGTTACATTCGAAGCTTTTAAGGTCAGTTTTAATCATTTCAATTTATTAGTGAATTTGACCATTCCTTTTTTATCATGGCAGTCTAATTCTTAGCTTTCCCTGATGATTTCTTTTAATTCTGGTATTTCAAACCACATTTTCTGGACCTCAAAGGATTTAGGGTGATTATTTATCTCCTGTATTTGGGGATCTAGGATCAGTAGGGTGTGATCTGAATGAGAAATGTTTAAAACTTGTACCACTGAGTTAGGAAATAGATTAATCCATGCTAGGTTAGCAGTAACCCTATCAAGCCGCTTACTAACATTTCTGTTATATTTTCTACCATTATACCATAAGTATTGATTACACACTATGGGCAGGTATAGTATGGAATTAGAGTTAAGAAAAGTGTGAAAATCTAAAATACTGTTAGAATCAGGGGTTGAAGAACACCTTGTATTCACAAATAGTTATGATCACATTGAAACCACTCAAATATATTTTGGGGATTGAGATATCTTGATTGGCCAGATCTAGGGGGGACAATTTTCCTCTTGGGCACATTTCGTAAGTCTTCCTTGATAATGTCCCAAGCATAGGTATAAAAGATACCTTAAGTATCCATCTGGCCCTTCTACACTGTTAGGGTTCATTCCAAGGACTACTGATTTGAGTTCATCCATACACTCTTGATGAAATAGGCCATAGTCTAAAACCCTGCTGCTGATTTGAAATAGGGCGTTAATTCATGTACTTCGTCTGAATTTAACAAATCAATTTTGGAATCAACTGTAAGCTCTCAGTCATTTCCTGACCAGTGATATCCCTTTTATCATCAGTTAGAAAATCTTTAAAGAATTCAGCCGCATAAAGCCCTATTTCCTTCTGATATGTCAGCCAAACATTCGTTTTAATTTTGTTTATCCTAAGTCTGGTATTCTTGTGTTTTATTGAGTTGTGAAAGAACATTGTATTTAGGTCTTCACCTTTTAGACATTGAGCTTTGGATTTTTGTTTAAAGAATTCATTCTCTTCTTTCAGTTTGATTGAATGATTTTTATTGGCCTCAGTTAACTGAATCAGGTATTGATCATCTAGGGTCTCGTCATCTATTATTTCGAGCCTTTGAACCTGGGATTCAACTTCTAAAATGTTAGAGAAAATGTTTCCAACTGTAGTTACATTCCAAGCTTTTAATGTCAGTTTTAATCGTTTTAATTTATTAGTGAATCTGATCATTCCTTGATCCTGGCAGTCTAATTCTTAGCTTTCCCTGATGATTTTTTTTTTATTCTTTTCTTTCAGACCATATTTTCTAGACCTCAAGGATTTAGGGTGATTAGTTATCTCCTGTATTTCGGAATCTAGAATGAGTAGTGTGTGATCTGAATGAGATATGTTTAAAACTTGTACCACTGAGTTAGAAAATAGATTAATCAATGTTAGGTTGGCAGTAACCCTATCGAGCCTCTTACTAACATTTTGGTTATATTTTCTACCATTAGACCATAAGTATTGATTACAAACTATAGGCAGCTCTAGTATGGAATTAGAGATAAGAAATGTGTTAAAATCTAAAATACTGTTAGAATCAGAGGTTGAAGAACCCCTATATTCACAAACAGTTCTGATCACATTGAAATCACCCAAATATATTTTGGGGATTGAGATATCTTGATTGACCCTCTCTAAAGGGGAGAACATTTCTACTCTTGAGCACATATCGGTAAGTCTTCCTTGATAATGTCCCAAGCATAGGTATAGATGATACCTAAGTATCCATCTGGCCCTTATACACTGTTAGGGTTCAGTCCAAAGACTATTGATTTGAGTTTATCCATGCACTCATAATGAAATAGGCCATAATCCAAAGCCCTACTGCTGATTTGAAATAGGGCGTTAATTCATGTACTCCGTCCGAATTCAACAAATTAGTTTTGGAATCAAATGTAAGCTCTCAGTCATTGCCTGACCAGTGATATTCCTTTAATCATCGGTTAACAAATCTTTAAAGAATTCAGCCGCATAAAGCCCTATTTCCTTCTGATATGTCAGCCAAACATTCGATTCAGTTTTAATTTTGTTTATCCTAATTATGGTATGCTTGTCTTTCATTGAGTTGTGAAAGAACTTTGTATTTAGGTTTGCACCTTTTAGGCATTGAGCTTTGGATTTTTGTTTCCAGAATTCATTCTCTTCTTTCAGTTTGTATGAAAGATTTTTATTGGCCTTAGTTAACTTAATCAGGTATTGATCATCTAGGGTCTCGTTATATCTAATTTCGAGCCTTTGGACCTGGTATTCAACTTCTAAAATGTTATAGAAAATGTTTCCAGTGTAGTTATATTCCAAGCTTTTAAGGTCAGTTTTAATCGTTTCAATTTATTAGTGAATCTGATCATTCCTTCTTCTTGGCAATCTAATTCTCAACTTTCCCTGATGATTTCCTTTAATTCTAGTCTTTCATACCACATTTTTGAGAGCTCTAATGATTTAGGGTGAGTTATCTCCTTTATCTGGGCATCTTGGATGAGTGAGGTGTGATATGAATTATAAAATTTGTACCACTGAGTTAGAAATAGATTAATCCATGCTAGGTTGGCAGTAATCCTATCAAGCCTCTTACTAACATTTTGGTTATATTTTCTACCGTTTGACCATAAGTATTGATTACAAACTATAGGCAGGTCCAGTATTGCATTAGAGTTAATAAATGTATCAAAATTTAAATATTATTAGAATCAGGGGTTGAAGAACCCATGTATTTTAAAAACATTCTGATCACATTGAAATCACCCAAATATATTTTAGGGATTGAAATATCATGATTGGCTAGCTATAAAGGAGAGAACATTTATGTTTAAGTTCATTCATTCTTACAAACCTTATGAGATTAAAGACATAAGTCATCAATCCGTTTAGGAATCAATTATAAGCTCTCAGTAATTGTGTGACAATTGATATCCCTATTATCATCAGTTAAAAAATCTTTAAAGAATTTTGCTGCATAAAGCCCTATTTCCTTCTGAAATGTCAGCCAAACATTGGATTCGGTTTTAATATTATTTATCCTAAGTCTGGCATGCTTGTCTTTCATTGAATTGTGAAACAACTTTTTGCTTTGGTTTGCACCTTTTAGGCATTGAGCTTTGGATTTTTGTTTCCAGAATTCATTCTTTTCTTTCAATTTGAGTGAAATATTTTTATTGGTCTCAGTTAACTGAATCAAGTATTGATTATCCAGGGTCTCATCATATCTAATTTTTAACCTTTGAACCTGGGATTCAGCTTCTAAAATGTTATAAAAATGTTTCCAAATGTAGTTGCATACCAAGCTTTTAAGGTCAATTTTAATCATTTCAATTTATTAGTGAATTTGACCATTCCTTGATCCTAGCAGTCTAATTCTCAGCTTTTTCTGATGATTTCCTTTAATTCTGGTCTTTCAGACCACATTCTCTAGAACTCAAAGAATTTAGGGTGAGTTATCTCCTGTATTTGGTGATCTAGGATGAGTGGAGAGTGATCTAAATGAGATATGTTTAAACTTGTACCACTGAGTTAGGAAATAGATTAATCCATGCTAGGTTGGCATTAATCCTACGAAGCCTCTTACTAACTTTTTGGTTATATTTTCTACCATTAGACAATGAGTATTGATTACAAACTATTGGCCAGTCCAGTATGGCGTTAGAGTTAAGAAATGTGTTAAAATATAAAATACTATTAAAATCAGGGGTTGAAGAACCCTTGTATTCAAAACAGTTATGATTACATTGAAATCACCCAATATATTTTGGGTATTGAGATATCCTGATTGGCCAGCTCTAAATGAGAGAACAATGCTTCTCTAAGTTGTCTAAAATGTTTGCCGTAAATGGCCATGATCTGAAAGGTGTGGAAGTCTTTGTAACTTAGTGTGAAGTGGATGAAATCTCTATTATCGATTATTTGTTTAGGATTAAATTCATTTCTAAAGAAGATCCAAATCTAAAAATCTTGGAATGAAAAAGCTTTTTAAAAACCTAAACTCCTTCTATATTGATCTAGCTTGTCCAAGCTTTGTATGGGTTCAATAACAGCAACATAGATAACTTATGCATATAAATGAGTTTTCGCAGTCTAATGAATGAACCTGCAATACCTTTCAAATTCCAAGACATGATTTTAATATTCATTAGAAACCCGTGTTTTTTATTTCAAGCTAGTTATAACCACATTTGGAGATTTTAAGATTTTTATTGGTTTATCAGGAGGTTTGTCCTCACCTTTATTCATACATGAATCCAGAGTTGAGTTATGCACATCTTAGAGCTGGTTTTGATCTGTCTTATCACTATCCAGTGTTCCTGTAGGATCATGAGATTATCCTCCAGGGTTGCTCTATTGAGAGAGTACCTGAGAGTTAAATTTTGTGAGTAGGGATTCAAGGAAGGCTATAAAATCATTAAAAAAGAGAGATTTATTTTGAGGTTGTGGATTTTGTTGAACTTTAACTTTGTGAAGTTGCATATCATCAATAGTTCTCCATTTGTTGTGGTTTCTCCTTGATTTCTTGTTGGGAACTTCTTCACTTCTGAAAGCTCTTGATTTTTTTGGGTGGGGTGGGGGGGATTGATTAACTAGTGTCTCATTTTCTTATGTGTGATTTTCTTCACCTCTCTAATTAACCCAGCAGGTTGAAAGCTTCTGTTGGTCTTTGGTTGCTCTAACTGTATGATTTCTTGAACATCTTGGAAGAATTTTCCATCACCCTGGGGATCAGGTGTAGCTTTCTAAGCATCATTCTGAAATTGGCTCCATTATTTAGAGTTAGGGATTGGCTTTCATTGTTCTTTTGTTTGAACCACTTTCTTGATTCCACATTTAGGAGATCTATGATCGATCTTTAGGCCCTTGCAGCAATATGATGGGTGATCCTCGTATCTTATATTGTACCATTTACTCTCTTTAGCTGACCCTAACCTGATTCGATCTGGGAAGTCACCTGTGAGCTCCAATCTACATAGAGTCGAATCGTTGATGGTCCGGTATGATTAATTGTGGGCTGGTCAGCAAAGGTAAGTTTCCTAATTGGTTGACAATGTGCTAGGATGTGGTTAAGTGTGAGGATAAAATTTAAGTGTAAGGATGTCACTTGCCTACAAAAAAATTGCTCTTTTAGCATATAATATAAACTATAGTAGATTGGTATTCTCTCTCCGCTAAGTATAAGATGCAATGGTACTATTCGTTGAGTTAAAATTAGGGGGGGGGGAGGGGCAACTGGGTAATCAGGTGAATGTGGGTTGGATAATATGGGTTTGTTAAAAAATACGGATATGACACATTTTGATCCATTTTATGATGGATAAAAAATGGGTCGAGTCACATATGGGTTGGGTTAAAATCCGCCAACCCCCCCACCCACTCCCCTCGCGGGTAAAAAATTATTCACCACATGGGTCAAGAATGGGTAAACATGCGGGTTTTAACCCACATATGAACACATATGGATTTATATACTAACCCATCTAGGTAAAACCCGCGGGTTTCAACCCATATAGTGACCCACATGGGCTTATATAACAACCCATATGGATAAACCAGCAGATTTCACCAATATATTGACTCATACATGTTTATATACAAACCCATATGGGTTAAAACCCGTGAGTTTACCCATATGGTTATACCCTCAGTGAACCCGCAAACCCAACCCGCCCAGCCCATATTTTTCAAATAACCATTTAACCCATTACCCATTAGCCATTAAACTCACTACTCCCTTTGTCCCAGCCCAATCAATGCACACCGTTCGAGAAATATGTTTGACCGTTAATATGTTTAACTACGTATAATAACGGTAAATAAAAATTTACTTTCTAGAAACTACTTGTTACGACGAATTCAACAATATCACGTACCATTATATTATTTCTCATATATCTATTCAAATATGCGGTAAAATTTTGATAGATAATAGTGTCATAAAGTAGATGGGTAATTTAGGCTAGAACAGAGGGAGTACCCATTTCACCCATACCCACCCGGGTTTAAAAATAGATAACACACTTGACCAGCGGGTTACAGGTCTATTTTTCCATCACTAGTTAAAATTGACTAATTCAAATTATATGATTCTTTTTGATATATATGTAATGATTTTACCATGTGGTATAATGTTATATTCGTTTTAATGTGTATTTTTAGAAAATAATTTGAATTTTTTTATTTTATATAATTAAATATTACTAATGATTAAATATTTTTTGAGTCAATTATTAAAAATTAAAGTTTTGGGAAAGACCATTTTTCCATAAACATATGAAAATATGAGGTTGAATTAGAATTATAAAAAAGTAAAATGTTTTAGTTATAATATTAAAATTTTATTATACAATTTATAGTTGTTATAAATTTATGATCCAATTAATACAATTAAAATTTTATCATAATTTCTTCTGACTTACCTTTAAATCTCGTTCAGTTATGTTGGGTAGATGGAGCATAATAAAATAGCGAAAATGAAAAGTAAAGTCCCATTATATGTGGATTGCTATATCACGCCCTGTATTTTACTGTATTACGCTCTGTATTTGTATGTATTTCATATAATATGTATTTTTAATTAATTATAAAATGGAAATTAAATAAAAATTAACAATTTGGTGAATCTCACCACCGCCGCAGCCTGCTTTGCTGCTTGCTCTGCCGCCGCCGACAGCCACCCGCCGGAAAGATCAGAACAGCCGGTAAGCTTCCCCGCGATCCCGCCGACGGTCTTCCTCTTCCCGTGATGCCGCCGGTAAGCTTCCCCGCCTCTGCACACCGGTAATTTCAAAGAGGCCACCACCACCGCGGTGGTGGTGTTTTCAGGTGCCCGCCACCCGTCCTGCCATCCTCCCCGCCCGGACGGCCGATTTCCCTTCGCCACCTGCCCGGACGTCTTCCCCGCCTCCCGCCCAGTTTCCCGTTGTCTGCCCCGCCGACGGTTTCCCTGGTCCTTGAGCGCGCGTGCAATGCACGCTCCAAAAATTCCACGTCGCGGAGATGCACGCTTCGCGTGCCTTCGAAGCGCCATCTTCCCCGGTTCGCACCTCGCTCTCCGGCCCGCGCTCTCCCTTTCACGCCCGCATTTCCCGTCCGGCCCGCGCTCTCCCATTCGCGCCTCGCATTTCCCATCCGGCTCGGGCTCTCCGGTTCGCACCTCGCATTTCTCGGTGGCCCGTGCTCTCCGGTTCGCGTTCGGTCCTCGCATTCCGGTGACGAGAGGGTGGGTGAGGGAGAACGGTGGGTGCAGAGGAGGTGGCGGTGAGGGGAGAACGGCAGTGGTGGTGCACAGGAAAATCGTCATCGTCTCTCGGTGACGGATCCGGGAGAATTGGTAGCGGCGGCGCGGCGGCGATTAGTGTGGGGAAGAAGAAGTGGGCTGTTAATCCAAAAAAAATTATTATGTTTTTTTGTTTTGTTTTTAAATCAAAATATGTTTTATACACACATACGTATTAGGGCGTAAGTAAGTAAAATACAGGGCGTGGTATAGTCAAACCCTTAATTTTTTATATTTTGAGTTAGAATTCAGGAATTTTATTTAATGGAGGTAAAATATGGTCTCTTTATTCTTCTTTTACAAATGTGTAACACTCTTGTGGTATTCTCTACATTTGATTGAATATGACACATTTTTCTTTTAAAGTTATTTTTATAGGTTTGGTATACTTTCTTTTTTTGATAAAATTCTTTCAATTTCACTCATTTATTTTAATTTTTTTTTCTAAACTCAATTTCATCTACTCATTTAATTTATCTAAATTCAAACATCTCTGACTATAGCGTCAAATCCTACTAAATAATAGTCAAGTGTAGAAAAAATACAATTATACTTTTCGGTCTAAAAATGAACAAAATTTCTACATCAACACCACAACCACTTTGTCTGATCAACTCTAACGCAGATTTTAGTTTTTTTCCCTAATAATAAATAAAAATAATCATTAAATGCAGATTATAAGCTAACCACATATTACGACATAAACTAGTCATATCCCTTAATGCTGAAAAATAAATGGAATATGCTGGACATATGTAGGATTTTGAACTTTAAGTTTTGGATTTTTAAAATCCTGAACATTATTTAGGATTTGAAAAATCGGGTTGACAAAGTTAGGATTGAAATTTGATTTTATAAAAAATTGAAAAGTTTATATAATATCTTTCTTTATATTAATATAATTAGATTTTATGCTAATTAATATTAATTCGTTTGAACATTATTTTGAATCTGACTTAATGTATTTACTCAAATCATAAAATCTTAATATTAATTTTTACACAAAACCTTTTGTAACAGATATCGAAAAAATATAATATTGACATTTTATCGATCGAGATTTAAATAATGCAATAAAGATCTATTCACCCATATATAGAACTAATGATGGACTTTTAAAATTATGTTCCCACATTATATTTTGAGTTCGTCTCTTGAAATACGGTCTTCTCATAAATCATGGAAAAATCAATGTTTAAACTGCAAATTAGAAAAATAAATATAAAATTTTTGGATTAATGTGGGTCATAAATTTATTAGAGTAATGCACGATGCATAATAATTTTCTAATATTGCAATTAATTTTTTTAATCCTTTTATTATTTTAATTAAATTTCATATTTAGAAAGATATTTTATTAATATTGTAACAAAGACGTAGTACTCCTTCTGTTTTGTTATATATTACACACTCATTATAAATTAATGTTTTCTTTTATTTGACGCTCTTTCCATTTTTTGAAAAATTATTTTAATTCCATCCGCTCATTATACTTTTTACTTTCTACCTTCAATTTCATCCATTCATTTTCTTCATCTAAATCCAAGCAGTTAAACCTATGGTACCATAAATAGAAAAATGGAGGAGTTTAAAAGATGTTTTCATCAAAAGTACTCACGTAATACATAAAAATAATTAAACAATTCTAAAATAGATTTTATTCCACGTGATATTATGTTTGAAATTATATTTTTATTTAAATTAAACTCTCCCACACAATAAACGTTACATAAAAGATATTTAAATACTTCCAAATAAGATTTTATTTCGTAACGTATGTCACTATTACTATTTTGTACTCACTTCTTGACTCTTTTTTTTTAATTAATCGGGTTTATAGGATTCCCGAGCCTTTTCTATTAAACATCAATTGTTGCCAAATTTGGCTTACATCAATTGGTGCCCGTAGGCTTACATCGAATGGAGGCCAAAAGCTGATATCAAACGTGGTGCCCGAAGGCTTACACATAAACCCTAATCAATATTACAATACGAATCCAAAAGTTTATGTGGCAATGAGAAGAGGACCCTAAGAATAGGCAGTTAACATTGTATTGTCCTACTGTAGTCACAATAATATCGACCCAAAACTACCATCAGAGTCAAAACAGTGGAGTATCAAATAATACGCACCCAAAGTGATTCGTCCACACATCCGATCAAAACATCTAAAGCAATCCAAACAAAATCATTAAAGCTCTCCAACTAAATATTTGGTCCATCTCCATTTAACCTGTAAAACCCTTTCCCTAAACTAGGATATTGAAACCAGTCGTTTGAATTGCCGAAAATATTTATTGTCAGTGTTTAAAAATCACTTAAAATACGTAGGATTCACTTTAACTTGGTTTCAGAAGGTTTTAAACACCAATTAAATAGATTTAACAATGTAATTGATGTAATCACACCTAATGGACCGAAGCGTACAAATATGATTGAATCCTCCGAAGAGCAATCGCCAAGAGTCCGTAGTTTAAGTGACTCTGACTTGGATTTCTCCTTTTGTCTCTTTGGATATCAAATCTGAAGCCAATTAAATTATGCTGACTCGGGCTGTCGACAAAATAAATATTGACAGAGAGTTTTTATTTAATACCAAACTCAAAAAACCAATATCATTTCTGCCCATTTCTAAAATAAAAGGAAAAATAAATAAAATGCCAGAAAATGAAATAAATCAAAGCACAAATTAATTAAAAGCCTTCCACCTGAAAATATAAAATAAAGAGTATAAAAATAAAATAAAAATGGAGAAGTACCCCCTCATAACCTTCTATTTTCGGAAATATACTCGGCCCTATTTACCCGAGTTGAGTTGTTCTGGTTTAGTCGACCCGATGTTGAATCGTCACTGGCTCTGAGTTGAAACCGAGATGGCTATCCCTGGATCTGAGTTGGCCAGCTCAGATTCCGAGTAGACTAAATAACCTAAACGAAATTCACTTTTACCACAGTTTGATAGAACAACGGGGATTCTGTCAACTAGGATCTGGATTAGCGTCCCCCGATGTACCTGAGCAGCGCCGATGCCGTTAACACCGCTCGTACACCATAAAAACAACATATCCTCAGTAGGGCAGTGTACTCCTCGCCAGCAGCGACGACTCGCCAAGAGCAGCCGCGCGTGGAGGCGCTGGAATATGTCGGAGATAAGATCTGCAACCGTAAACGCCTGGAGGTGTGACGTCGGGAACTCCGGAGACGCGTGGAGACGTCGGACCAGTGACCCGTCAGATTTGCAGTGAATGAAACACCATAGACGCTGTCAGCCTCCGCGTGGAGCTCCGCTACCTGGAGCTGCTACCCGTGAGACCAACCGGATCACCGCCACCTTCGCTTGGACGTGGAGTGCCGCCGTCGGTCAGATTGGGAGCTGGATAAGTCTGGAAATTATTGGAAACATGTGGTAAGGGTTTTGGGGGGGTGGGATTGGGATGGGGAGCCACCGGAGGAGAGATTCCGGCGCCGGCGGCCCCCCAAAAGCTCACTAGGGTTTGAGTTTTTTAGAGAGAAGGGGGAGAGAAAAGAGGAGAGAGGATTCGTAAGGTTTCAATCTCCTGATAAAAATTTTGACAGATGGTTCATCTAATTTTTTATCGTACAAGGTGAGCAGCTGACCTTGATACTTCTCTTTAAATAATTGTATTTGACTATTTGCTGATATTAGGTTAGTGTTTGAATGATCTGTATGTAATTGTTTGAAAATTGTTGTTGTTTATTTTTCAGAAGAGTGTACAAAGGGTGAAATGCATGTTGAGGTCCTTGTGGATAGTTTTAATCAGCAAA
>JAUOBV010166038.1:0-12284 GCA_032360425.1 Rubia occidens | reverse complement strand
AAGATAAATCTTCTACCCTTCTTTGATAGTAGTTTACAAGAGTGAATTCGACATCTCTCGCTAAACCTCACTAATAAAAGTATCCCATTAGTGGCATTAAGTACAAAGAATCAACAAGCTTGATAACACTTATAAACACTACACTATGTCTAAGCATTGAACCAATTCATGAATTTATACAAGATCAGTCAAGAACATTCAGCGTTCATTAACTTTGCCCATTTTCTACACAAAACAAACATGATAAAGAATTCGACATTATCACATTTATCTAACATTCATCAAATCACCAACCCTATTAGAAGCTCTAATTCATGCCCTGGGATTTCATATCAAAATAAATGAGAATTAGCTATTTTCTCCAAACCCTAACAAGTAATCATACAAGAAATTCATATACTCAAACTTCTAACATCATTAATGCTTTCAAAAATCATTCAAGAACAATAAATGCACAATAGCAAAGCATTCAATAGCTTCATATATATTTCTCAAGACATGGGCCTGGAAGCCTTAATCAAGGCTACTAGAATTCATACTAAACAACAATAGCAATTCAAACATAAAATCAAGATAAAAAGAAGATGAAAATGGTGGAAACCAGGGTTTTATGGCTGTGGAATCAGAGAGGAAGAGTTGCTGGAAAGAGAGAACATAAGAGAGTATTTATTATACAAAAAAGTCAAAAGTAGATCTGGGCAGTGGTCCATCGCGACTCGCGACAGGCAGAGTAAGCTGCCTTGACATATTGTTTTTTTTTGTTTAAGTGTAGTTGTCTCTTCTTCCCGTCTTCAGGCCTTCATGGTCTTCATTGTCTTCAAAAATTAGTCTTCATGGTCTTCAAATATTCAAACCATTACCTTGTCTCACAAAATCCTCATTAAAAACAATAAGAGCGCTAAAGTTTCTCTTAACTCTAGTAATAGAACTTCAAGGTAAAATGAAATATCCAAAGCACAAAAGCATACCAAAATGAGTACAAAATATCCAAAAATTATAGTATAATATGGACAGATCAACATCAGTCAACCTAAATTAGCCAAATGACACTCCACCTTCTAGCTCTAAACCATCACAGATGCCTTCTCAGGCTTAGTACCCTATCCAACAGGAGAAACTGAATGACTCTGACGATGAGATTGAGGTCTATGAAGATGCACAAAACCTGTTTAAAGAATTCAGAGATTAGCCAAATGAGTTGTTAATCAATCCAGGACAAGCCACCAATAGGAACTCTCAGCCTAGAAGTTCTCCTTACCAGGAAAAGGCAAGATCAAGATCCCCGGTATAGAGAGTTAAGACACCAAACTCTGCAAACCAGCCACTACACCATTCCCAAGGGATAAATATGGGCTAGAAATCATCAGATGATATAATGAGGAAACATAATACAAGCCTCACTCACATACAAGACAACCAGGTGACTGTTCAGGAGCTCAAAAGCTTCAGTAACCGCTTCTCAATCCTACTTAACAGGGCTGAAGACAATCAAGAAGTATAAACACATCAATCAAACACAAACTTGATGGCTAAGACCTCAGCTAAAAAATCAACAAATGAAGCCAGCGATGAGACACAAACAACACAAAATGAAGCTAACACCTTGCTAGAACAACATCTGGATAATAGAGATGATGATATGGAGATTTAGGTAAATAATGTGGAGCTCAGCCGCGAATCAGGTACTACTAAACCCCATATTGGTAAAAGGTTATGACTCGTGCAAAAAAGAAAACCACAGTTTCCCTATGAATTGCAAGATAACCACATGAATATTAGGGGATTAATGAAAGGAATAGCTAGATTTAAAAAGCTAGTTCACACACATAGGTTGGAAGTGATAATATTCAACTAGAATTTGAGAAGATCTTTGCTCTTGATGATAGTCACATATGGATCCGGGTAGAGAACACATTTAAGGCTGAACTGGTTAATAAAAATGAGAGTTTCTTCCATCTAGCAGTCACACACATATACACTGGAACTAAATTTCATGTCATCTCTGTTTGTGGTCCACAAACTAGATTAATAAGACTGTGAATGTATACAGACCTAGAAATTATAGTGTCTAATTTAGATGGTCATTGTTTAATGACTGGAGACTTTAATGTAATCAGCAACATAAATTAATATAGGGGCAGAGGATCTCCCAGTGCCAACTCCATCAATGATTTTAACTCTTTCCTAACTGATAATAACTTTAATGAAATCTCCACAGTAGGAAATCATTTTACATGGACTAATGGTAGAAGATAACTGGATAGAGTAGCTGAAGGATTAGATAGATCACTGGGTAACAGGGCCTAGTTCGACAAATTCATTAACTCCTCAGTTCAGACCCTAGGTTGAGGTAACACAGACCATAACCCACTGATTCTCAACATCCTAACTTTGGAAAAATAGTACCCCAAGCCATTTAGATTTCAGTCTATTTGGTTTAACAGAGAGAATTTTCTAGACTTGATGAGAGTCAAGTGGGAGCAAACTGAAACATCACAGGGAATGATAGTCATGACCTCAAAATTTGACAGATTTAATAAAAATTCTGAAAATCTGGAACAAAACCCAATTTGGAAATGTTTTGGAAAATGTGTTGGATGCTGAAAAAACCATAGTTGAACTGGAAATGAAGCTAGATAATGACTATAGCCTAGAGAACCAAATCCAGTTAAATGAAGCCAATGCAAAACTGACAAAAAAACTGAAGGAAGAGCAGGACTTTTGGAAACAAAAGACAAGAATGATATGAATTAAAACATGTGATTTAAATACGGTATTCTTCCACAATAGTGTCAAAGATAAGCACTCCCGGCTGAGAATAAACAAGATCCAAATGGAAGATGGAAATTGGATAGATGATCCTGACTATATAGGGGAAAATGTTGTGACTTACTTTCAAAATCTTCTCACTGATGAATACACTGATCAATCAAGCTGCCACATGGATTATCTTCTAAAATTTATCCCTCAGGTTATCACTGAAATAGATAATTTCCTATTGATGAAAACTGTGGACATAGATAAACTTCATAAAACTGTGTTTAGTCTCGGTAAGGATAGTGCAACTAGCCCGAATGGATTTAGTGGTCTGTTTTACAAGAAATACTGGACTTTCATCAAGCAAGATCTTCTACAAGTTGTGAATGAGTTTATATGTGGAGTTAAGGTCCCTAAATCATTTGGCAGTACATTAATAACCCTAATTCCAAAAAGCCAAACTCCCAGGAACCTTAGTGAATATAGGCCCATACGCTTAACAAACTTTTCTAATAAAATCTTATCCAAGATTTTAGCGGATAGAATAAGGCCTCTACTTCCTAAGTGTATCTCACATGAATAGTCAACATTAATTCAAAATAGAGATATTGCGGATAATATTTTAATGATGCAAGATATGGTAAGGTTGCTGGATTCTAAAACACGATCCATGAACATGATAGTTAAAATTTATATGTCTAAGGTCTTTGATCGTGTTTCAAAGGCTATGCTTAATTCTCTCTTGCTCAAATTTTGATTTCATGGTCATATAGCTGCACTTATTCTTGGTAACATCAATAGTTCATGGTTTTCAGTACTTATAAATGGAACCCCTTGCGTCTTATTTAAACCTACTAGGGGTTTGAAACAACAGGATTCACTCTCCCTACCCTCTTTAACTTAATTATTGAATTGCTTAATAGGGGCCAAAATTCATGTTCCATAACAGTTATATAGACAAATTCGTTCTACCTAGAGGTGCTGAAACCATCACACATTTATCCTATGCGGATGACTTTGCAATTATTTTAAAAGTAGCGACCAAATCACTGAAAACCTTGTCATGTTCTTAAAGATTTATGAAGTAGCAACTGGTCAAAAACTTAGTTACCACAAAAGTGCTTTTTTGATTGGTAAAAAGCCAGCTTATTAAGGATTAACTTAATTAAGGCTAAAACTGGAATGTCGCAAAGCAAGTTTCCCTTCATCTATTTAGGAGTTAATATTTTCAAAGGTAGAAAGAAGAACATTTAATTTCAGAACCTGGTGGAAAGAATTAACACTAAATAGGTAAATGGAATAACAAATGGCTTAATCAAGCAGGTAGGATAATATTGATAAAGAATGTGTTTCCAAGCATCCCCCAACACACATGGTGCATTATGGCACCCACTACACACATTGGACACTATCAGTTCTAGCTGCTCTAACTTTTTATGGGGCAAAACGGACTTAGGTTTTAAGAAGCACTGGAAATCATGGCCTTCTCTATGTCAACCGAAAGAGAAAAATGGGCTTAGTTTTAACGATTTTAGAAAAATAATCAATGACTTCTCAGTGAAGTTATAGTGGAAAACTCAACAAGGTAATACTCTGTGGGCCAAATACATTTGGTCCATCTCAAATTCTAATAGAAATTCAGAGGCTTGGAGAAGAGTGGTTGAAGTTACAGGCTTTGTAGAATCAAACTCCCAAATTATGATAGGGAGAAGGACCTGTAGTTTCTGGGTAGCCAACTGGCTTGGGGATGGTCCTCTGTGGCAGAAATGTTTAAGACAACATATATCCCTTTCCCTTATCTTCAGGTAAAGGAATACCAGCAACAAAAAAACCTTTATCTACCAGCTCTTAATGGATTATTTACATACCGGATACTACAAAACCTCAGGAAAGAAGTCATCCTCTTAGATAATAATGACGAGATGGTAAGGATACCAACACTTACATGTAAATTTTCACTCTCATCTACAATCTAGCTGCTGAGAAAGAGAAGGAACCAAGTTCAATCACTCACTAAAGTTTGGCATAGGTATATCCTCCTAAATTCTCTATTTTTTTGTGGAAATTGATAAATGGCATCCTGCTATTTGATAATGTTCTTAAAAAAAAGGTAGCTATAGTTTCTAAGTTTTCCCACTGTGATATTATAGACACACTAACTCACTTTTTTAATGACTGCCCAGTTGCATTACAAGTATGGGATTATGTTTTTCAAACTATAGGCTTCCATGCTAGATATTTTAATCATATCTTTGATAGGTTATCTTGGATATGGCCATGCCAGTTAGACTCAACAACGAGGATTAGGGTCACACTTTAACAATTGTTGCTTGTTGGATACTTGGAAGTCTAAGAATAATCATGCTTTTAATGGTATGAGTTACAGTTTACAGTTCATTATCAAGCTAATTAATTCCCTCTCAGCCCAAATTTTGAACATTAACCCACTGATGCATTATGAGGACTGTCAAGAGTTTATCTCTTCTGGGCTTCTTTCATATCTAATAAAAAACCTTAAAAAAATTTGGTTACATGGAGGCCTCCTGATCAAGGCTTCAAAGTAAATACAGATGCTCTATTTAAACCTAACTGTATATCTAGACTTGGTTTTGTTGTCAGAAACTCCTTTGCATGTTGTATATGCTTGGCATATGAAACTATTTAATCTGAGGACTCACCGCATGCCACACTATTAGTAGCTATAAGGGATATAAAGGTAAGTATCGAACATAATTTTCTACCTCTAATTGTGGAACTCGACTGTATGAAGGCTATCAAGGTGTTAAAAGGAAGGAAAGCCCACCTTGGAAACTGAAGACGAGACTTTAGGACTTGTGGAATTTCATGGACACACTACAGATCTGCTTCGAACATACTCACATGGAAGGCAATCAAGTAGCACATGACTTGGCAACAATAAAGGAGCATAACCTAGACCTCTACCAGCTACATCAAATGGGTCATGTACAAAGAGGTTTGGCTGGGCATTTATTCGGTCTTCCCAGCATCCGAATATCACCATATTATCTAGAATTTATAGGCTGAATTTGCAGTAGTTAACATATGCACTTGGCTTGTAGCATGGATAACACAGGGGTAGAGTCCATCGCTCATAAGAATATTGCATATTTTAACTACACAGATGACGCTAACTAGGATAAAATCTTCTGTTTTGAAACAGCAAGGTAGATGGATATTGCTCATAGGTTGTTCAAGTTCAATACCAACTTGAACTTCTGTAAAACATTGGTTTTATTATGATGGTTTGGGAAGCTAATATATATCCCCCACCCTAGGTGGTTTAAAATTAAAAATAAAATTGGAATGAGTTTGTTTTTAAAAGTTGCAAATAAATTTAAAGTTTTGTGTTGGTTTTTGCAAAAACGTCTCTGCCTGAATTTAGGTTGTCTCACAAGAAACTATTATTTTAAACTTCTTTTATTCACGTGTTAAGATTTTAAAACATCTCATTTGAACCATTGCATTTTCCGTCTCTATTTCTATAGCTGACTATTCATTTCCGTTAACGCGATTTTGGCCAATTTTTATAAAACTAGATACCATCTATGCGATACACGAATTTTGAATGAAAATGAAAAATATAATATATAATTTTTATTAATAAATTTTTATTATATTTATATGAGAACTACACATGATGCAATATTTGAAATAATTTAATATATTTATTAATGTAACACCCCCACACTCCGACCACCTTGATTGTCGTAAATGCAAGGTCGGACCTGAGCGTGTTACTAAGAATCCAACTGACCGGATTACTTACATGAAGTAACGAGCAATACAGATTATGCAGAAGAAATTTTAGAATTCAAAACCTAACTTACTATTACACTGAAAGTCATATAATAAGTGTTTTACATGGTTAAACAATAACAGTTCTAAATTGGTTTCCAGATTCAAAAACTCATCCAGGATCTTATCCCCAAATAAAGTAAAGGTTTCATGTATGAGTTCTCACTCTATCTGCTCAGCTACACCTATTATGGTTGTTTAAAATAGGGTAAACTCCATCTTAGTGAGATTCCATAACCAGTATTTACCAAGTGGGGTTTTAGTGATCACATAAAGAAAATAACCACATAAATCCTAGCAAATAGTAAAAGGATACATGTGGTTATTGCCAAGTTACAGCCAAGGGCCTATGCGGCAACTCTGACTAGCATACATGGTATATCCTTTTAAGCAGTGCCCGAAAGCTATCAGATCCAAGAGTCCATTCTTGTCAACCACGCCTAATATGTTCAGTTACGAGCTCATATCATATTCATATGGTTATGCTAGCATACCAAAACTCCACTGTAGCCGATCGATCGTACAATCTGGTCTATATCTTTCCCCATCCATTTAGATCAAACTACAATAGCGTCGAAGACCCCAAAGATTACAGACAAGTAATCAAGTATCATGTAGTCAAGTTTGACACGGAAAGATAAAGTACAAGCCGGTCATCCACATAACAGTGTAATAATTGAATCCACATAATATCACTTTTTTCCAATAGAAACCCATATTGATGGGGGAGATATTTATTATGTTCTCCAAACCATATGTAACGAATCGTTACAACAAAAGAGCGGTCAGTAGCATCGTTTGTACAAAGGGCCTTAAATGGAAAAATGGTTGCCTATTGCAAGCCAAAAGTTTATCTAGAAAAAATTGGGAATGTTCCTGAAAGTCACACCTCCACCCCATGTGTCGATGTACAACATTCGGCCAGACTTCCAATTGTTTTCTAAATAATTAGCTTCCTTTAGGATACACTGTAACGAAGTTGTCTTATACAAAATTTTGCAAAAGTGAATTGTCTTCCAGATGACTTCATGTGTGTTTGATGTTCTCCTATGCACTGCAAATCCGGTCTTTGATGTGCCTCAAAATAGGTAGAAATGAATTCAATTTCGTCACCATTCTGGTCAAACCTTTTATTCAAAGTCATGTTCCAAATATTCTTCAAGTACTCGTACTTCTTGTTCAAATTTCTTCTCCCTTGGTCCTCTCTTCTGCTCCTGTGGTCACCTTTTCCACTCCCAAAATCCACCTGCTTTGAAATCTGCAATTTGTTCTTCACGTTCTGTTCCTACATCTGCATTTTCCTCCTAGTGACATCCCTTCTGCTCCCTGAGAAGGAAATGGACTGGAATCAACATACAGTCTCCACTTCCTCCAAAAACTCCGAGCCGTAAGAACTCTCAGGTGGTGTTCCTGCAGATTGTAAACAAATAAATAATGAGTAGCATCATGTTCACTAATCCACTCTAATAGCTGGCACCCCATGTTTATCAAGATTCAACAATCCCCTTGCTTTTTGGTCAATTTTATTAAGTGTAAATATTTTCTCTACCTTTGCATTTTTGTCAACCAAACTTGCTAAATAATCTGCCACCTTATTGCCTTGTCTTAGAGTGTGAATGATCTCAGTGTGTTTTAATAGCTTGTAGATTTTAAAAAACTAGCTCATATATTATCCATGGAGCTTTTTGCGGGTTTTTAAAAGCTTCAATTGCCATCAGACAGTCAGATTCAAGGTTAACGCTGGACAAATTTAAGGAGGCAGCAAATTCAAATCCCATTTTGGTAGCAATAATCTCAGAGTGTAAAACAGATGTAGCATGTTCAGATTTGATAAGCGCTTTAGTCATGAGACCACTCTTATTCCTAACAATGATTCCTAATACACATCTTCCGCTTGAATGGTCCCAGGAAGCATCAACATTCACCTTAAAATCAACAGTTGGACTTTGCCAAAACACACATCTAATCACAGGCTTCTGTTTTGATCTAAGACAAGGTGTTACACCTAGTTAAAACTAGTTCTTATCCTCCAAATTGCTGCTGAATACAGGGTTGGCAAAAAAGGTTTGAAACATATATTTTTTAACCGCATCAATTATTGTCATCAAATGTGGAACCTTCTTCTCATATATAAGTTTGTTTCACATTTCCCACAAATTCCAACATATAAAAGCAGACATCAAAGCAAGAATGTGAGTATGCATAGTTGTCTCTCCTTTAGTAGACCAGTAGAAGGATAATCTGTCAAAAATAGTAGGAAATGATGGAGTTTTAAAACCAATTAAGTTCTCAAAATGATTCCACACTGATATTGATAGGTCGCATGAGTTAAAGAAATGAGACAAAGAATCACAATCACAGAACATTGTACATTTTGAAGCTATACTAATATTAGAGTAAATAATAATGTCATCAAAGGGGAAAATGGAGTTGGCTAATCTCCACAGAAAAAATGAAACTTTCCTGAGCATTTTTGTGTGCCAGATATACTTAAGTATTCTCAGTGGTATTCTCCTTCTTGAAACCACATGGAAGGCATATTTGAAGGTGAAATCCCCTTGTTAAGATGGTTTCCATATGAGTCTATCTTTCCTTTCCATGTTATGGATGCCTCCTGTAGAAAGGTGATAATGTTAGTAGAAAAATTAGACAGCAGAGGTAAATACTGATTTCTGTTGTTTAAAAGCAATGGTTAGATCATTGGGATTTCATCACTAAGTAGATGCTGAAAGTCTTGTAAGCATCCACAATTTGTCTAATTGGAGGTGAAGAAATTAGCCCTACCCTCGCCATGTATTACCCTTACTTGTGATTCAGCTAGTGTGTTAGTTTTCATAATCCTCAACCAGTTTTGGGATTTTCTTTTAATAACTGGCAAAGACCAAATGATTTTTTCCCAATTGGAATTTCCACCACAATTTTAAAGGGAAGGTGTCAATTATGTCCCTAAAATTTCTTATTCCCAGTCCATTTTGCTCATTAGGGAAAGAGACATTTTTTAAGCTTTTCCAAACTTTTTTCTCCACATTTTCAGTTTCACCCCATATGAAATTTGAAATTCTTCTTTTTAGCTCTTTTATCACTGTGTTAGGTGGTTTCAAAACTGCCCATAAATGTTGGGGAATAGAGAACATGACATTTTTTTTTATCAAAACTAATTTACCAGCAGCACTCAACCATTTATTCTTCCAATTAGTAAGCATTGCATCATATTTAAGATTGGAAATAAATGGCTTTTGGTCTTCCTAGTAAATAAAAGGTAGTGTTCCTCCAGTCATGCCTAATCTCTGTTTAATCATTTTGATCTGTGACTTAGAGGCATTTCTACTGACATAAAAGCTAATCTTGCTGTAGTTAATTTTCTGGCCACTTGTTTCCTAAAAAACCTGCAAAAATGCTCTCAATCTGGTGAGAGTTAATGGAGTAGCTTGTACAAAAATCAAATATCATTTGCATAGCTCAAATGTGATATAGAAATGACATATTTTCGCATAACAAATTGATTCATTTTAGCATTAGATAGGCAAAATTTGATGCTTCTTGTGAATGCCTCAGAGAAGATATTAAAAAGAATAGGGGACAGGGGGTCACCTTGCTTTATTCCTCTTGATGGTTGAAAAAACCCAGCTGGTTTATTAGAATGGAGAACCATGCTAAGGATAGGTTAGCAAGTGTAACCTTAATGAACTGAAGAGAGAAACCAAATTTGGATTAAATAGCATGTAGAAAATTCCATCTAACTCTATCAAAAGTCTTTGCCAAATCTGGCTTTAATATGCAATTAGGGTGTTTCTGTTTATTGTTAAGAAAACCTGCCATTTCTTTCAAGTAAATAATGTTGTCAGCCATTTCTTTTCCTTTCATAAATGCAGATTGATTTTCTGAAATAATTTTTGGCAATAATTCGGTTAGTCTATTAACAATCAATTTAGAGAAGATTTATTAATGAAGTTAGATAGGCTAATTGGTCTATAATCAGCAAAAGTAATTAGAATTTTTTTTTGGAATTAAGACTATCCACGAGCTAGCTATGCCAGGGGGGATTGTCTTTCCTTTCATGAAATCTAGAGAAGCATTATAAATATCCTCACCAACAGTGTCCCAGTGTTGTTTGAAAAAACTGGGGGTATATCCATTTGGTCCTGGAGATCTATTTGCTTTAAGGGACAAAACTATGGTTTTTATCTCATCTAGGGTTGGTCTCCTAAGTAAATTAATGTTATCCTCTTCATTTATTACCCTAGGGATCTGATTAATGAAATGTGACGTAAATAAATCAGCATTAGGTTCTGTTTCTTCAGTTAATAACTGACTAGGAAAAAAACAATGGCTTCATTTTCAATTTCCTGAGGGTTATCTATCAAACCCCCTAAATTTGTTTTTATTTTTGTGATTCTATGTTTTAGTCTTCTTTGTTTGACCGAGGCATGGAAAATTTAGTGTTTTCATCTCCTTCTTTTAGCCATTTAGTTTTAGCTTTATGTTGCCAGAATAACCTTTCCTCAACTAGAGCTTTTAAAAGTTTTGCAGTTCTGTGTTTTAGCTCAATGAAGTCATCTATAGAATTACTCCTTTCATATGAAATCTCCTGAATCCTAACTGCTTCTTCAACTTTTTTAATGTTTGCATTTATGTCTCCAAAAACTTCCCTATTCCATTTCTTCAATTCAGGTTTCAGCCTTTTCAGTTTGTAGAAGAGTTTCCTCATTCCTTTTTCCTCAGTAGGGGAGTATCAACTTAACTCAATAACTTCTTTTAATTCTGATCTTGTTAGCCAAACATCTAGAAACCTAAAAGGTTTTGGTGAAGATGGAGTTTTGTACCTATGGTTAACAGCAGTGGGCAGTGATCTGATGTGTGTTTATTGAAGGTATGAATAGAACTGTTGGGGAATATTTCCATCCACATTTGGCTAGCCAGGCCCCTATCTAATCTTGCTAATGTAGGATGTCTTCTACCATTAGTCCATGTATAATTATTACCTACAATGTTTATGTGAGATAGCTGATTTTTTGTGATAAATACTGAAAAGTCATCTATGCTTATGCTGCTAGGTTTTTTAGATCCCTTTTTTATAGTACTCGCGAAGACAAATCCAATGATGATATCCATTGACACTAATTCATCTCGAATCATTCTCAAACTTTGGCTCCAAAAACCCAGATCATTCTTCCTTCTCTACTTTGTTTTCCTTCTTCAAATCCGGATATTTTCTTCTACCAACTAACATACTGGCCATCACTTCTATGCTCTTTCCTTGAATTTCCATTCTTGAATCTTCAATCCATGGCTATGATCATAAAGTACACTTCAAAACCCCTTAAACTAAAGAGTTAAGATATAAATCTTACACCATCATCTTAACATTTTTATTGACAAACATTCATTAAGCTTACATAAAACCTATAATCTATTAGAAATATGTGTTTCAAGTGTGCTAAAAATATGAGTATAAAGTGAGCACATCAATGGTCTAAATTGATTTGGTCAATCCCAAACAGTGATAGAAACTCAGATGGCTGGAAGATAACTTGCAAAGTTTCTCAAATAGCAACGGAGAACACACACATCTTAATTGGAAATGGCCAATCCAATTTCTAGATTGCTAATTGGAGTGGAGTAGGTAGTTTAGTAGATATATGGAACAATGACATTGAAATCTACATTCCTTATTTGCAGGGGCGGAACCGGGAATTTCGTATATGGGGGGC
>JAUOBV010166037.1:0-20444 GCA_032360425.1 Rubia occidens | reverse complement strand
AATCTCAACTGGGGTATAGAATCTTACCTCTTCTTGGTTCTTCTCCTTGAAAAGGGCTGTCCAGGGCATATCCTCCTTTTGCCTTCTCCCCATGGTAGCGTTCTGTTCTCCATTATGATAGTTTCAGGTGAGCTCTGCACTCTGGGGGTAGGTCTAAATGGTTAAGCTCGGGCCTATTCTCCCCCCCACCAATCTAATCTTGTTTGTCTGGATTGGGAGTTTGATTCGTGACCTGTTCCTCCTCTCCCTTAGAGGCAGTGTCATGTTCATCGACCAGAGTCAGTTTCTTTGCAACTGCGAAATCTCGAGGTTCAGAAGCACCCTGGGGTGTTTTTGCATCGTAGTTGTTCCTCTTTACTTATTTCATCTTCCCACCTGACTTTCCCATTTCTGGGGGCAGATTGCAGAGAGCAATCACCAAATCCGGCAGGTTGCTCCCATCATGGAACCAAATCACCGATGAATGACTTATTCAATAAGTAACTTATTTTTGAAATTAAGGATGGTTGAAGGAAACTTAAAATAAAAAATACCCCATTTTATATCTTTAATTATCAAAGGTCTGGATTTGACTTGGGATCTTCTAAATTTTTCGAGGAAGAGGCAAAATAATGGGCAGCTATTGTCTTACCCAGACGTATTCAAATCCAATTTTTTAATGAGGGGAGAATGGCTTTTTTAAATAAACCACTATCTATCGAAATTCAAAGTAACTCTAGTTCAAAGAATCAAGAGCACATGCTAGAAAAAACTGATTGATACTTGGGAAAGATTGAATGCCAAGAAATATGATGCCAAGAAATCGAACCGCTGATGAATATTGGTAGTATATCGAACTGATCATGAGAAGGGTTAGTGTACGAGAGGATGATGCATTTGTAAAGATCATATTTATCAAAGGACTAATGGAGAATATCTAATTTCCAATTAAGCTTAAAGATAATGTATCAATGAGTGACTTATTTTTTAAATCAAGGTTGGTTGAAGGAACCTTAAGGCCAAAACAGACCCCATCCTATAACTTTACTTTTAAAAGGTTTGGGTTTGACTCGGGATCTTCTACCTTCACCGAGGAAGAGGTACAAGGATGGGTGGCTGTGGTCGTACACAGAAGTATTCTAATCATACTTTTTATCCTTGTGACGGACAAGTTACAGCCTCAAATCACTCAGAATCTTTCAAAAATTCAAGTGACTCTAGTTCAAAGAATCAAAAGCTCATGCTAGAAGAAAATGATTGCTACTTGGGAATGATCGAATACCGGGCTTCATTTGTATCATTTTCCAACCATGTACTTGATGGTAAAATATCATACTTAAGCAAATAGGGTAAGGAAAATGAACCACGGAAGAATATTTCCAATATCTCGAACTAACCATGGGATAGGTTGGTGTAGGAGAGGATGATCCTTTTGTGAACATCATATTTATCAAAAGACAAATGGAGAATCACTAATTTCCAATTAATCTTCAAAATAATGTATCAATCGGTGACTTTTTTTAAAATCAAGTTTAGTCTTACATTAAGGCCGAAAAAGACCCCATCATACAACTTTAATTATGAAAGGTCTGGGTTTGACTCGGGATCTTCTAACTACGATGAAGAAGAGGCACAATGATGGGCAATTATGGTCCAACCCAGACGTATTCAAATCAGACTTTTTGTCCTAATAAGGGAATAATTGCTACCTCAAATCAACCACAATCTATCAAAAATCCAAGTAACTGAAGTTCAAAGAATCAAGAGCATATGCTAGAAGAAAATGCTTGCTACTTGGGAAAGATTGAATGCTGGAATTCGTTTGTATCATGTTCCAACTATGTAGTTTATAGAAAAACACTTTTACTGAAGAAATATGAGGCAATAAAATTGAATTGCAGATGAATATTAGCAATATATCAAACTAATCATGAGAAGGGTTGGTGTGTGAGTAGATGATGCACCTGTAAAGATCCTATTTATCAAAGGACTAATAAAGCATCTCTAATTTCCAATTGAGCTTCCAAAAAAACCCCATCATATTGCTTAGATTTTAAAAGGTCAGGGTTTGACCTGGGATCTTTTAACTTCATCGAGGAAGAGGCATAATGATGTGTGGGTGTGGTCCTACCAAGAAATATTCTAATCATACTTTTTGTCCGTATGAGGGAAGAATGACTGCCTCAAATCTACCACAATCTTTCAGAAATCCAAGTAACTCTCGTTCAAATAATCAAGAGCATATGCTAGAAGAAACAACTTCCTACTTGGGGAAGATTGAATGTCGGAATTCGTTTGTATCAAGTTCTAACTATGTAGTTGATAGAAAAACACTTTTATTTAAGAAATATGAGGCAAGGAAATCGAACCACGGATGAATATTTTCAATATTTTGAACTAATCATGAGAAGGGTTGGTGTGTGAGAGCATCATGCTCTTGGAAATATCCAATTTATCAAAGAACTAACGGAGAATCTCTAATTTCTAATTAAGCTCTAAGATAACGTATCAATGAGTCACTTATTTTTGAAATCAAGGTTGGTTGAAGGAACCTTAAGGCCAAAAAAGACCGATCCTATAGTTTTAATTATCAAAGGTCTGGGTTTGACTCGGGATATTTTAACTTCATCGATTAAGAGGAACAATGATGGGCCGCTGTGGTCCTACCCAGACATATTATAATTATACATTTTGTACTTATGTGGAAAGAATGGTTGCCTCAAATCAACCACAAACTAATAAAAATCCAAGTGACTCTAGTTCAAAGAGTCAAGAGGACATGCTAGAAGAAACTGATTGCTACTTGGGAAAGATTCAATATCGGGCTTCATTTGTATCATTTACCAGCCACGTAATTGATTAAAAAATATCGTACTTAAACAATATGAGGTATGAAAATTGAACCACAGATGAATATTGGCAATATCTCGAACTAAACATGAGAATTGTTGTTGTGCCAGGGGATGATGAATTCGTGAAGAACCTATTTATCAAAGGCCTAAGAAGAATTTTTAAACACAATTTAAGCTTCAACATAACGTATCTGTGAGTAATTTATATCTAAAACCAAGGTTGGTTGAAAGAAACTTAAGGACAAAAAAACCCTATCAGGAAGATTTAACAATCAAAAGTCTAGGTTTGACTTGGGATCTTCTAACTTCGCCAAGGAAGAGGCACAATGATGGCCATTTGTGGTCCTACCCAGATTTATTGAATTCAAACATTTTGTCGTAGTTAGAAAAAAAATTGCTTCCTCAAATCAACCAAAATATATAAAAATTACAAGTAACTCTAGTTCCAAAAGGCAAGAACACATACTAGAAGAAACTGATTGCTAACTGGGAGAGATGTAATGCCTGGCTTCATTTCTATCATTTTCCAACCATGTACTTGGTAGAAAAAATATCATACTTAAGAAATATGAGGCAAGAAAATTGAACCATGGATGAATATTGACAATATCTAGAATAAATCATGGGAAGGGTTGGTGTGCGAGAGGATGATCCTTTTGTGAACATTATATGTATCAAAGGAAAATTGACGAATCTCCAATTTCCAATTAAACTTCAATAAAATGTATAAATAAGTGATTTTGTTTTTAAATCCAAGTTTAGTTGAAGGAACCTTGAGGCCAAAACAGACCCCATCCTACAACTTTAATTATCAACGGTCTGGGTTTAACAAGGGATCTTCTAACTACACCGAGGAAGAGGCACAATGATGGGCAGTTGTGGTCCTACCCAGATGTATTCAAATCCAATTTTTTTCCTTATAAGGGAGGAATGGCTGCCACAAATCAACCACAATCTATCAAAAATCCAAATAACTACAGTTCAAAGAATCAAGAGAACATTCTAGAAGAAACTGCTTGCTACTTGGGAAAGATTGAGTGTTGGAATTCACTTGTATCATGTTCCAACTACGTAGTTGATAGAAAAAAACTTTTACTGAAGAAATATGAGGCAAGGAAATTAAACTGCAGATGAATATTGGTAATATATCGAACTAATCATAAGAAGGGTTGGTGTGCGAGTGGATGAATGGCACAATGATAGGCGATTGTGGTCATTCCCAGAAGTATTCAAACCCAACTTTCCGTACTTATAGGGGATGAATGGCTGTCTCAAATCAACCACAAACTAATAAAAATCCGAGTAACTCTAGTTCAAAGAATCAATAGCCTATGCTAGAAGAAACTGCTTGCTACTTGGAAAAGATTGAATGTCGGAATTAATTTGTATCATGTTCCAACTACGTACTTGATGAAAAAATGTTTACTTAAAAAATATGAAGCAAGGAAATCGAACCGTAGATGAATATTTTGTATATATAAAACTAATCATGAGAAGGGTTGGTGTACGAGAGGATGATGCATTTGTAAAGATCCTATTTATCAAAGGACTAATGAAGAATCGATAATTTCCAATTAATCTTCATGATAACGTATCAATGAGTCACTAATTTTTGAAATCAAGGTTGGTTGAAGGAACCTTAAAGCCAAAAACGACCCCATCCTATAGCTTTAATTAATGAAGGTCTAGGTTTGACTAGGGATTTTATAACTTCATCAAGGAAGAGGCACAATGATAGGTGCCTATGGTCCTACCTAGACGTATTCTAATTATACATTTTGTCCTTATGAGGGAAGAATTACTGCCTCAAATCAACCACAATCTATTGAAAATCCAAGTGAATCTAGTTCAAAGAATCAAGAGCACATGCTAGTAGAAACTGATTGCTACTTGGAAAAAATTGAATGTTGGGCTTCATTTATATCATTTACCAGCCACATTCTTGATAAAAAAATATTGTACTTAAAAAATATAAGGTAAGGAAATTGAAGCACGAAGGAATCTTGGCAATATATTGAGCTAACCATGAGAATTGTTGTTGTGCTAGAGGATGACGAATTTGTGAAGAACCTATTTACCCAAGGACTAAGGATAATCTCTAAATACCATTTAAGCTTCAAAATAATGTATCTGTGAGTGACTTATTTTTAAAACCAAGGTTGATTGAAAAACCACAAGGCAAAAAAAAACTGCATCAGGCTAATTTAACAATCAAAGGTCCAGGTTTGACTCGGGATCTTCTAACTTTGCCAAGGAAGAGGAACAATGATGGGAAACTGTGGTCCTTCCTTGATGTATTCAAATCAAACTTTTTGTCCTAGTAAAAGAATAATGGCTTTAAGAAAATTTCATAGGTGTGCGAGAGGATGATACTTTTGTGAACACATATGTATCAAAGGAATAATAGAGAATCTTTAATTTCCAATTAAGCTTCAAGATAATTCATCGATGAGTGAATTTTTAAAATCAAGGTTTGTTGAATAAACCTAAATTTCAAAAAAGACCCTATCCTACAGCTTTAAAAATCAAAAGCCTGGGTTTGACCCGAGATTTTCTAACTACGTCGTGGAAGAGGCACAATGATGGGCTGTTATGGTCTTACCCAGAGGTATTATAATCTAACCTTTTGTTCCTATGAGGGAATAATGGCTGCTTCAAATCAACCACAATCTATAAAAAATCCAAGTAACTCAAGTTCAAAGAATCAAGAGCATATGCTAGAAGAAATTGCTTGCTACTTGGGAAAGATTGAATGCCGAAATTCGTTTGTATCCTGTTCCAACTACATAGTTGATGGAAAAACACGTTTACTTAAGAAATATGTGGCAAGGAAATAAAACCGAAGATGAATGTTGGCAATATATCGAACTAATCATTAGAAGGGTTGGTGTGCGAGAGGATTATGTATTTGAAAAGATCCTATTTATCAAAGGACTAATGGAGAATCTCTGATTTCCAATTAAGCTTCAAGATAATGAATCAATGAGTCACTTATTTTTAATATCGAGGTTTGTTGATGTAACCTTAAGGACAAAAAAGACCCCATCCTACCGCTTTATTTATCGAACGTCTGGTTTGACTCATAATCTTCTAACGTCGTCAAGGAAGAGGCACAATGATGGGCAGCTGTGGTGATACCTAGACATAATCAAATCCAACTTTTGTTCTAATGGGGGAAGAATGGCTGCCTCAAATCAACCATAATCTACCGAAAATCCAAGTAAGTCTAGTTCAAATAATCAAAAGCAAATGCTAGAATAAACTGATTGCTACTTGGGAATGATTGAATGCCGAAATTTGTTTGTATCTTGTTCCAACTACATAGTTGATGGAAAAAAGACTTTTACTTACGACATATGTGGCAAGGAAATAAAACCGGAGATGAATATTGGCAATATATCGAACTAATCATTAGAAGGGTTGGTGTACGAGATGGTTATGTATTTGAAAAGATCCTATTTATAGAAGGACTAATGGAGAATCTCTAATTTCAAATTAAGCTTCAAGATAAAGAATCAATGAGTCACTTATTTTTGAAATCGAGGTTTGTTGATGGAACCTTAAGGCCAAAAAAGACCCCATCCTACAGCTTTAATTATCAAAGGTCTAGTTTTGACTCGGGATCTTCTAACGTTGTCAAGGAAAGGGCACAATGATGGGCCGCTGTGGTGATACCTAGACATAATCAAATCCAACTTTTGTTCTAATGAGGGAAGAATGGCTGCCTTAAATCAACTATAATCTATCGAAAATTCAAGTAAGTCTAGTTTAAAGAATCAAAAGCAAATGCTAGAATGAACTGATTCCTTCTTGGGAAAGATTTATTGTTGGTATTCATATATATCATTTTCTAATCACGTACTTGATGGAAAAAACTTGTACTTAAGCACTATGAGGGAAGGAAATTGAACCACGGATGAATATTTGTAATATCTCGAATTAACTATGAGATCGGTTGGTGTGCTAGAGGATGATGCATTTGTGAAGACCCTATTAACCAAACTACTAAGTAGAATATCTAAATACCAATTAGGCTTCAATATAACGTATCAGTGAGTGGCTTATTTTTTAAACCAAGGTTGTTTGAAGGAACCTTAAGGCCAAAAAAACCCCATCTTGTAGCTTTAAGAATCAAAGGTTGGGGTTTGACTCTAGATCTTCAAACTTTGCCGATGAAGAGACACAATGTTGGGCGGTTGTGGTCCTACCAAGAAATACAAATCTAACACTTTTTCCTAATGAGGGAAGAATGATTGCCTCAAATGAACCAAAATTATCAAAAACCGAAGTAACTCTAGTTCAAATAATCAAGAGCACATGCTATAAGAAACTGATCGCTACTTGGGAAAGATTGAATGTCAGGATTCATTGGTAGCATATTCGAGCCCTGGAATTGATGGGAAAGAATGTGTACTTACGAAGTATGAGGCAAGGGAATTGAACCGCAGATGAATATTGGCAATATGTCGAACTAGTCATGAGAAGGGTTAGTGTGTAATGCCCCAACAAGAATTACCGGTACTTTTATTACCATTCTAAAACTTGTCAGTAACTATCACAGCTGAAACTCATAATCTTAATATAAAACTATTCCATAATCAAATAGAAGTCTTCTAATAGATTAAACAGAACTAAGAGAATTGGCTTCGGCCATCCGTCGCCCTTTATTCGTCACACTCACTCCATACCTAGCGCTTAACCTATAAGATTTTAGAAAATTATGGGGTTAGTTTTTGCCCGTGAGGGTTCCAAGTTTCAAAACCATTAATGTCATGTAAACAACAATATGCAATGAACAATATTTCTAAAAACATTAATTAATCAATTGCAGTAGTTAGTAATCATTTCATGTAAAATAATTAACTTTAAAAATGCAGAAAATACTAATAGAACACAATAAACAGATAAGGTTTCATTGTTCATGAAGCAAACTGGTAGTATTAGTTTTCAGTAATAGTAACAACCTATGGTCACATAGTGACCCATAGTCAGTAATCGGTAACAGTAGCAACCTGTGGTCACATAGTGAACCATAGTCAGTAATCGGTAACAGTAGCAACCTGTGGTCACATAGTGAACCATAGTCAGTAATCGGTAACAGTAGTAACAAATGGTCACATAGTGAACCATAGTGAACCATAGTCAATAATAGTTCAATCACATGAAATCAGTTGCAAAACTTTAAATGCATCAATAAAAATTAAATGAAATCATTGTATTTTATGCATCCTCTCATAAGAAGTATTTAGGCAAATAAAAATATCAATTACAATGAATTGGAAAGGATCAACGCTCAAATTAATGTTTGGTAAATTCAATAAATGTGTAAAAACTTTTAAATAAATGATGAATTGATTAAAACAGTAAGTAAATAAAATAAATTCCCACTCTAACACTTTCTTTTGAAAATTATTTTGTAAAAGAAAATATTTTGTGTGAGAAAGTAGAAACCCTCACCGTTCTCCCAGGATAGAGGTTCTAATTTTTGTCAATACCACCTGAAAGCATATTATACATAATTCTATCGTCAATAATCTATCACCAAATACATTGCTATAATTAGTATAATACCTTACTATATATATAATCTTCTCTAATTGAAAAACTTCAACAGACTACAGTTATACGTATATATACTCATCTCTTTTTTGTTCTATCAAATTCAATTGTAGTATCTTTCAAGTCCTGTGTAACATAACATATGTTTTTATGTAATCAATCTTGCTAACAACTTGCTACGCATAGCCTAACCATGCCACTGACCTTGAGTGTAATTTAATACACACAATATTCGGGCCAGATTGCTTAAATCCACCAGAACGTACACATTATTTTCTGCTACTAGTTTCCTTGAGTTCATGCTCTTTACAACATGCAAGACTAACTAACCACAATACCCTTATATGAACAACCTGCACTGGCTCGCTACGAATTATTTCTTAGCAACATAACTAAGACTCATCTAATTATGCATAACTCTCACCCGTACAACCAAACAAGATGTATAAACTCTAAATTTTCCCTTGTTCTATCTCCAGCACCATGCATATTTCCAGTACAAAACACTTACTGATTCATACATATATCCACTCGTCATAAATTTAAGGTTATACAAAATACTTACTGATTCATAAATAATATCCACTCATCTTCAATTTCAGGTTATACTATAAAAAGGAAACGCATGAGCTTATGCTAGAGAATCAACAGTTGGACATGGAACAAAATTGCCAATTCACATAAACTCTTCAGTAGTTAGATAAATGGATAATATTCAGAGACTAACTACATGGATGCTTAGACAACACCAACTGAACGAGTGAATTATAGTTGACACCGAAGGTCATGGGAAAATCTCATTGTGTGTTTTACCCCATATTTGTTTCTCATTTTCTTTCTTTACTTTTGTTTTAAAAAAGGCTAACAAGCCAACTTGATGAAATAAACAAACTACTTAAACAGTTTCTTCTTTACTCCACAATTTACACCTGTGAGATTCCAAGCCAATATGTTACTTATTATCAGGAGGGTCAGATAAAATATTGAACCAATTACCTCCACCATCTCTCCTTCCACTGTATTCTGCCTGATATGATTCTGAAATACCTGCTCGGAATTTCTTTAAAAGATCATCGGGTTCTTCTTACTTTTCCACACTATTTACTAATTTCCTTCTGTTCACAGGTTTGAACTCCTCTTCATTCTCCTTGGTTTCCTTCTTATCATAACTTTTCTGTTTTCCTACTTAATTTCCTTTCATTGAGACCGTGGCTTCAGTTTTTGAAGGTGGAACAGATATTGTAACTGGAACATAGACCTGCTTTTAAATTGGATTTGGTTGTTCTTTGTTTTTGTAATTATCTTCATGTCCAATCATAGTACAGAAGCTGCATTTGATTGGCAGCCACTCACATATAATTTCTTGGCTTTGGATCACATCATTTTCATCTAGATAAGGCACTTTCACAGGAATTTTCATTCTTATCTCCACCCCCACTAGAACAGTTGCATAGTTAAGTCTCTCTATCTCTCTAGTAGACTTGTCTAGATTTAGGGGGTATTCCAATTGGGCTCACTATGATGCTCAAAATCTTTGGTTTCCAATAACTACATCCAGTTTGGGAAGTAGTAACTAGACTGGGACTGTTTTTGGAATCTCTAGATCAAGGTTTTGAGTCCATTACTAGATAATAAAAGGTTTATTATCAAACAACATTACTCCTTTCTCCAGCACCTGATCTCGTTGAGTTTTCATAGAAAATTTATCCAGAAAAATCCTTGGTTTTGCAAGCCATATTTTCACAATGCTACGTTGTTTCCATATCCTCTTAAAATACATTCATTACAGAAAAAGGTGGGAAATCCCCTAGGATCTTACACACCACAATTGTTTCCCAGCCCTTTATGCTCTTTACCACATCCTCCTTAGATATTTTCCCCATTACCATTCCATCAATCTCAAAATGGATATAGAATTTTACCTCATCTTTCTCCTTCTGCTCAAAGTGTGAAAGTCCAAGAAACATCTGCCTCATCCTTTATATCTTCCCATGATGCTTTTGTATTAGTAGTCTCAGCAGCTTTTGGTGTTTGATCCTTTTTTCCTTCATCTGTATCTAGCTTATCTTGTGAACCGGCTACCTCATTTCCTTTTGAATGGCTAATAATGGATCTACCAGTTTTTGGTGGGTTCACCAACTTCATTTCTTCATAATCTTCTTTTCCAACAGTAATCAAGGCTCTACTTATGTTTAGCTCCATATCCTCTAAAAGAGTCTCCATTTCCTTCACATGATATTGTTGATTTACAACAGAAAAATCATAAGTATGATGTTCACTAAAGGATTTTCGGGATCCACATATAATTCTCAAAGCTTCCAACTTTTTCTTTCCACCAAATTTACCCATTCCAGGTGGCAGAAATGCTTAGATCAAGCAAATATTCCCAAATCAGATGGAAAAAGGTTGAAGAAAGAGGTACACAGAGTGGTTGTGTTTCGCCCCTAGGACTCTCTCTATATTAATCAATCAAACTTAGTGAGTGACTTATTTGTGAAACCAAGGTTGGTTGAAAGAACCATAAGGACAAAAATGACCATGTCCTACAGTTTTAACAATAAAAGGACTGGGTTTCACTCAGGATTTTTTTACTTCACCGAGAAAGAGGAACAATGAGACAAGGAAATCTAAAAAATCGATGTCCAATTTATCGAAAATCCAATTAACTCTAGTTCGAAGAATCAAGAGCACTACTAGAGGAGAGTGATTACTAATTAGTAAATATTGAATGTCGAACATCGTTTGTATCATTTTCCAACTATGTACATAATGGAAAAAATCTCGTACGTAAGCAATACGAGGAAAGAAAATTGAACCGTGGATGAATATTGGCAATATATCGAACTAACCATGATAAGGGTTGGTGTGTGAGAGAATAATGCATTTGTAAATAACCTATTTATCAAATGACAAAGGAGAATATATGAATACCAATTACACTTCAATATAATGTATTAGTGAGTGACTTATTTGTGATACCGAGGTTGATTGAAAGAACCTTAAGGCCTGGGTTTCACTCAGGATCTTTTTACTTCAACAAGGAAGAGGCACAATGAGGCAAGTAAATGCAAGAAATCCATGTACAATCTATCGAAAATCCAAGTAACTCTAGTTCAACAAATCAAGAGCACTGGTAGAGAAGAATAATTGTTACTTGGGAAAGATTGAATTCCGGAATTCGTTTGTATCATTTTCCAACCATGTACTTAATGGGAAAAAAATCTCAAACTTAGACAATATGATGCAAGGAAATTGAACCACAGATGAATATTTTCATTGTCTCGAACTAAACATGAAAGGGGTTGGTGTGCCATAGGATAATGCATTTGTGAAGAACATATTTATCAGAGAACATATGAGAATCTCGGAATACCAATTAAATTTCAATATAATGCATCACTGAATGATTTTTTTTTATCGAAAATGAGCTTTATTAATCAAAATATCAACTAAGACTTAGTTTAGGCCATCACTCCTTGCCTTTTTACATTCAGATATTGCTAAACCAAACATTTACAATCAGTTACATATTTCCATCCAATTACATTCAGATTTTGTCCTTTGAAGTAGTAGTTCCATCTCTTGGTCCTGCCTTGAAGTATTTTCCGATTTCTCTCAATCCATATATGGTAGAGGTTAGTGGAATAGGTCAGCAGTTTGCACCATTTCCTCCCTAGCATAAGCTGGTTAAGCTTCATTTTGAGTTCCCTCAGGTTACTAGCTACCTCCAACTACAACTGTTGAATCAAGGAAGTTATGAAAGGGCATTTGATAAATAGATGGAAAACATTCTCCTCTTCTAGGTGAGAGAAACAACATAAATCTCCTCTTGGTATGACTTAGAACTTGACCAGCCTATCCACAGTGGCTAACCTGCATTTGAATAGCTTACATAGAAAGTACCTATGCCTAGGTTGTATCCGGGGATGCCATAGTAGTCTTGCCATGTAGTCTTTCTGTGTTCCACCTTTCTGAAAGTTGTAGGCTCTTCTAATGCTGAATCCTCCATTTCCTTTCCCAGATTCATCAAGCTACTAGCCATTTGTAGTTTCAGCTTTATGATGGGTTTCCACCCCCAGTTATGTGATTCTGAACTCCTATAATCTTTGAAGGACTTGTTCTTGATGTAGTAGGCATGCACCCATTGCACCTAGAGTATGTCCTTCTTGGAACAGACATCCCAGATCAGTTTACACAGAGATTTTTTGTTCCATATAGATGGTTCCCTCAATCCCCACCCTTCAACTATTATTTGATCTGCACATTGTATCCCATGTTACTGCAATAAAGCCTCTTTCTCCATGCTCTCTCTCCCATATAAAATTCCTACACAACTCAACTATTTCTCAGTGAATACTTTCTGGCAGTTTGAAAACAATAGTCCAATAGCCTGTAATGCTTAAGAGGACTGTGTTAACCAGTTTTACTCTACCAGCATAAGACAGATTTATGAAATCCTATCTTTTAAGTCTCCCAGTGATCTTTTCCAACAGAATGCTACAGGTTGTTGCCTTCCATTGGATTGAGCTCAGTGGCAGGGCTAGTTAATGCAAAGGGAACTCACCCTTTGCAATCTACAGGACATCCAGTAGCAGGTCTTTGTCTACCTCATTCATCTTGCAGAAGAAAGTTTGAGATTTCCCCTCATTTACAGCCAATCCAGTGGTTTTCTGGAAATCCAACAAGACATTTTTCACTCCCTGCAATGATTTGGTGTTAGCTGTAGTAAAGATAAGTATATCATTATCAAATAGTAAGCTGTGAACCCCCACATTCTGGCATCTCCGATGGAAATCAATGTATTTTTCCTTGAACTGGTGATTTAGCATCCTTGTAAGATAATCCATGCTGAGGAAAAAAGGCAAGGGGGAGAGAGGGTCTCCTATTTTACTCCTCTTTTCCCATCAAATGGTGGAGACATGGTTCTATTGATTGAGAGGCTGAAGAAGGAACTGGTGATACAGCTTCTAATCCATTCTAAAATTAGGCCAGGCATTTTCAAAATTTTTAGCCATAGGAACAGAAAATCCCAGTTAAGGCTGTCAAAAGCCTTTGATATGTCAACTTTAATAAGGAAGCTATGCTTTAAATCTCCATGGTTGTACTTGCGGATCAGCTCTTGGGTTAGCAGTATGTGGTGAACTATATTCCTGCCCCTCATAAAATGCATATTAGTTATTTGAAACCAATGTAGGAATCACCATCCCCCGCCTTGTGCATATTATCTTTGTCACCATCTTGTATATGATTGAACAACAGGAAATGTGCATGTATTCATAAGGGATCTGTGGTTGTGGTTTTTTGGGGATCAAACTATTTACTGCTTTACTGAAGTGTGTAGGGGGTTTTTTTCCATTTGAAGAAGACTTGTACTGCTTGAGTAACTCCCTCACCAATAATACTCCAAGATTGTTTGAAAAAGTGGTTGGAAAAGCCATCATGGCCTGGACTTTTGCTGGATTTGATACTTGTCAGAGCTTGGAAAACCTCCTGATCTGAGACTGGCTTGATCATTTAGGCTTGCTGCTGTATTGATAAAATTGGTCCACTCTTGACCAATTCTCTATTAATCTCCAATTAAGGTATGATTTCCTTTCCCATGAGGTCTCTGAAGAAATTAATCAGATGTTCTTGGATCATCTCCCTTCCTTGGACCAGGCTATCACCAATTGTGAAAGTAACCATATGGTTAAAGTATGTTTTGGTCTTCATCATCGCATAGAATAAGCTTGTAGGCCTATCTCCTTCTTTTAACCATCTCACCTTTTCCCTTTGCTTCAGGATTTTGTACTCAGCTTCTGCCAATTTAACTGTCTCCCTCTTGCTGCCTGCCTCATCAGGTTGTTTTTCAGTGATCTAGGATCTTTTGCCAGCTCATGTTGGTCTCTCAACCACCTTTCTTTTGCAGCTGCAGCCCTCTTCTCAATGTCTGAGAACTCATCCTTGTTCAGCTTCCCCGGGAGGATTCCAGCATGTGCAACCTCTGAAATAGTTGGGTAAGGTTTGTGATTTTTTCCATTTCCCATACAGCCTTCACAATTTCCTCAAACCTTGGTGATAAAGTCAACATATTGAAGAACTTGAAAGGCTTTGGTTTCCTCTCTTGGAGCTTTTGTAGCTTCAGAACTAAAGGCATATGGTCAAAGATGCCATTAATCACTACCTGGCATGTAGAATTTGTTAGTTGATCCAGCCAAGCCCCATTGACCAGGGCCATGTCAATTTTTCTATAGATTCTCCCATCTTCCTTTCTTCTATTGGACGATGTGTATTGAGGACCAATTTTTTTTCATTTCATATAGCTGTTGTTACAAAACCACTGATTGGAAATCATCTAGTTGATGTTGTTGAACTGGTTGTCCACCAATCATGTCCTCAAAATCCAGGGGTTGTTGGAATCAGTGAGTGACTTATTTGTGAAGCCAATGATGATTAGAAGAACCTGAAGGCAAAAAAACAACCCCATTCTACAGGTTAAACAATCAAAGGCCTGGGTTTCACTCAGGATCTTCTTACTTTGTCGAGGAAGAGGCGCAATGATGCGCAGTTGTGGTCCTACCAAAAATTATTCAAAACCAAAATTTTGTCCTAATGGAATGGCAGCCTGAAATCAACCACAATCTTTCTGAAATCCAAGTAACTCTAGTTCAGAGAATCAAGAGCACATGCTACTTGGGAAAGATTGAATGTCGAACATCATTTGTATTTTTTTCCAACCATGTACTTGATGGAAAAAATCTTTTAGTTAGGCAATATGAGGCAAGGAAATCAAACTGCAGAATAATATTGACAATATCTCAAATAAACCATGAGAAGGGTTGGTGTGCGAGAGAATAATGCATTTGTGAAAAACCTATTTTACAAAGGACTAAGGAGAATCTCTAAATAAAAATGAAGATCCAAAATAAAGTATCAATGGATGAATTATTTGTGAAACTAAGGTTGGTTGAAAGGACCTTAAGGCCAAAAAAGACCCTGTCCCATAGCTTTAACAATCAAAGGCCTGGGTTCCACTCGGGATCTTCTCTCTTTGTCGAGGAAGAGTCACAATGATGGGCGGCTGTAGTCCTACCCAAACGCATTGAAATCCAAATTTTGTTCCTAATGAAGGAAAAATGGATTCCTCAATCAACCACAATATATAAAAAAAATCTAGGTAACTCCAGTTCGAAGATTGAAGAGCACTTGCTAGAAGACACTGATTGCTATTTGAGAAAGATTGAATACCGTGCTTTGTTTATATCATTTTCCAATAACATACTTGTTCCAATAATAAAAAGCATGGAAATCGAACTGCATATGAATATTTGCAATAACTCAAACTAACCATGAGAAGAATTTGTGTGTGAGGGGATGATGCATTTCTGAAAAACTTATTTATCAAAGGAATAAGAAGATTCTCTCTATACCAATTAATTTTCAACTTAACATATTAGTAAGTGTTTTTTTGTGAAACCAAGGTTGGTTGAAAGAACATTAAGGCCAAAAAAGACCACATCATACGGCTCTAACAATGAAAGGCCTGGGTTTCACTTGGGATATTCTTACTTCTTCAAGGAAAAGGCACAATCATGGATGACAGAGGTCCTACCCTAACATATTGAAATCAACCAAAATCTATCGGATGTCTAAGTAACTCTAGTTTGAAGAATCAAGGGTTTTACCAAAATCTATCAGATGTCCAAGTAACTCTAGTTCGAATGATTGCTACATGGAAAAGATTGAATGTCAGGCTTCGTTTATATTATTTTCCAACCACATAGTTGATAGAAAAAATCTCATACTTAAGCAATATTAGGCAAGGAAATTGAACCATGGACTAATTATGAGAAGGGTTGGTGTGCGAGAGGATGATGCATTTGTGAAGAACTTATTTATCAAAGAACAAAAGATAATTTCTAAATACCAATTAAGCTTTAACATAATCTATTTGTGAGTGACTTATCTGTGAAACCAAGGTTGGTTGATAGTACCTTAAAGTTAAAAAAGATCCTATCCTACAGCTTTAACAATCAAATGTCTAGGTTTTGCCCAGGATCTTCTTACTTCGCCGAGGATGAGGCACAATGATGGGTGGATGGGTCCTACCCAGACGTATTCAAATATAACTTTTTGTCCAAATAAAGAAATAATGGAAGCCTCAAATCAACCACAATCTATCAGATATTGAAATAACTCTAGTTTAGAGAATCAAAAGCACATGCTAGAAGAAACTGATTGCTACTTGAGAAAGATTGAATTTTGGACTTCATTTTTATCATTTTCAAACCATGTAACTAATGGAAAACATATTGAACTTAAGCAATACGAGGCAAGGAAATGTAACTACGGATGAATATTTTCCATATCTCGAAATAACCATGAGAAGGGTTAGTGCGCGAGAGAATAATGCATATGTGAAAACCTAATTATCAATGGAAAAAGAAGAATCTCTAAATACCAGTTAAGCTTAAATATAATGTCTCAGTGAGTGAAATATTTGTGAAACTGAGGTTGGTTGAAAGAACCTTAAGGCCTGGGTTAAACTCGGGATCTTCTTAATTCCCCGTGCAAGAGGCACAGTGATGGGCGTCTGTGGTCCTACCCTAACGTATTCAAATACAACTTTTTTTCCAAATGAAAGAAGAATGGCAGCCTCAAATCAACCACAGTCTATCTCAAATCCAAGTAACTCTAGTTTAGAGAATCGAGAGCACATGTTAGAAGAAACTGATTGCTACCAGGGAAAGTTTGAATGCCGAACTTCGCTTGTTTCATTTTCCAACAATTTACTTGATGTAAAAAAATCTTGTACATAAGAAATATAAGGCAAGGAAATTGAACCGCATATGAATATTGGTAATAGAGTGGACTAACAATGAGAAGGGTTGGTGTGCAAGAGGATATTGTAGTTGTAAAAAAACATATTTATCAAGGAACTAAGGAGAATCTCCAAATACCTATTAATATTCAAAATAGAGTATCAATGGGTGAATTATATGTGAAAATAAGGTTGGTTGAAAGAACCTTAAGGCCAACAAAGACCCCATCCTATAGCTTTAACAATCAAAGGTCTGGTTGTCTCTTGGGATCTTCTAACTTCGTCGAGAAAGAGGATCAATGATGGGCGGCTATGGTCCTACCCAAAAGTATTCAAATACAACCCTTTCTACTAATGAAGGAATAATGGATGCCTTAAATCAACCACAATCTATCAAATATCCAAGTAACTCTCATTTGAAGATTAAAAAAACACATGCTAGAAGAGTTTGATTGCTACGTTGGAAAGATTAAATGCCTAGCATAATTTGTATCATTTTCCAACAACGTACTTGATGGAAAAAATATCGTACTTAAGGAATATAAGGCAAGGAAATCGAACCACAAATGAATATTTTCAATATCTCAAACTAACCATGAGAAGGGTTTGTGTGGGAGGGGATGATGTATTTATGAAGAACCTATTTATCAAAGGACTAAGGAGATTTTATTTGTGTTCGAAAGGATTAAGCTTCAACATAACACATTAGTGAGTGTCTTCTTTGTGAAACCAATGTTTGTTGAAAGAACCTTAAACTAAAAAAACCCACATCCTATAGCTTTAACAAACAAAGGCCTAGGTTTAACAAACAAATGACTGGAAAGATTGAATGCCAGACTTCGTTTAGGTCATGTTTCAACCACCTTCTTGATGGGAAAACACTCAAAATTAATAACTATGAGGCAAGGTAATTGAACCACGGATGAATATTGTAAATATATTGAACCAATCATGAGAAGGGTTGGTGTACAAGAGGATGATGCATTTGAGAAGAACCTATTTATCAAAGAACTAAGAAGAATCTCTAAATACCAATTAATCTTAATTATAACTTATTAGTGAGTGCCTTATTTATGAAACTAAGTTTTGTTGAAAGAACCATAAGGCCAAAAAAGACCCCATCTTATAGCTTAACAATCAAAGGCCAGGGCTCCACTCGGGATCTTCTCAGTTTGCCAAGGAAGAGGCACAATGATAGGCGGTTCTGTTCCTACCCAAACCTATTCAAATCCAATTTTTTTCCAAATGAAGGAAGAATGGAATCCTCAAATCAACCATAATCTTATCATAATTCCTAGTAACCCTAATTCAAATAATAAATATCACATGCTAGAAGAGACTGATTGCTACTTTGGAAAGATTAAATGTAGGGATTCAGTTGTATCATTTTCCAACCATGTACTTCATGGAAAAAATATTTTACTTAAGAAATATGAGACAAGGAAATAGAACCGCGGATTAATATTGGTGATATCTCGAACCAACCATGAGAAGGGTTAGTGTGCGAGAAAGTGATGCTTTTGTGAAGAACCTATTTTTCAAAGGACTAATGGAGAATCTATAAATTCAAATAAAGCTTCAAGATAATGTATCAATTATTAAATTATTTATGAAACCAAGGTTGGTTGAAAGAATCTTAAGGGAAATAAACACCCAATCCAATAGCTTTAACATCAAAGGCCTGGGTTTTACTCGGGATCTTCTTACTTAGCCAAGATAGAGTCACAATGATGGGGGAATCTGGTCCTACCCAAATGTATTCAATTTAGACTTTTTATGCTAATGAAGGAAGAATGGCTGCCTTAAATCAACCACAATCTAACAGAAATCCAAGTAACTCTAGTTCACAGAATCTAGAGCACGTGCTTGAAGAGACTGATTTCTACTTGGAAAATATTGACTGTCGTGCTTAGTTTGAATCATTTTTAGACCAAGTACTTGATGGAAAAAATCTTGTACTTAGGCAATATGAGGCAGGGAAATTGAACTGCTGAATATTGCAATATCTCAAAGTAACCATTAGAAGGGTTGGTGTGAGTGAGGATGGTGCATTTGTGAATAATTTTTTTATCAAATGACTAAAGAGAATAAATAAATGCCAATTAAAATCTAACATAATGTATTAGTGAGTGCCTTATTATTGAAACCAACATTTGTTGAAAGAACCTTGATACAAAAAAGACCCTATAAATCAAAGACCTAGATTTCGCTCGGGATCTTCTTTGTTCACCGAGGAAGAGGCACAATGATAAGCATCTGTGGTCCAACCTAAACGTATTTAAATCTAACTTCTTTTCAAAAATGAGGATGAATGGAAGCCTCAAATTAACCACAATCTATCAAAAAACCAAGTAACTCAAGTTCAAAGAATCAAGAGCACATACTTGATTGCAGAACTACGTTTGTACTATGTTTTAACCACGTACTTGATGGAAAAACACTCCTACTGAAGAAATACTAGGCAATGAAATCAAACTGAAGATGAATATTTTCAATATATCAAACTAATCGTGAGAAGTGTTATTGTGTGAGAGGATGATAAATTTGTGAAGAACCTATTTATTAGAGGACTAAGGAGAATCTCGAAATATCAATTAAGCTTAAACATAACATATCAGTGAGTGACCTATTTGTTAAACCAAGGTCGGTTGAAAAAACTTTAAGGCCAAAAAAACCCCATCCTATAGCTTTAACAATCAAAGGACTGGGCTTCACTCAGAATATTCTTACTTCCCCGAGGACCAGCCATAATGCTAGGTGGCTGTGATCCTACCTAAACGTATTCAAATTGAAATTTTTGTCCAAATGAAGGAAGAATGACAGCGTCAAATCAACCACAATCTATCGAAAATCAAAGTTCCTCTTCACTGGAGAGTCAAAAGGACATGCTAGAAGGGACTAGTTCGGAAAGATTGAATATCAGAATTTGTTTGTATCATTTTCCAACCACATACTTGATAGAAAATAAATTTGATCTGAATAAATATTAGGCAAGGAAATCGAACAACAGATGAATATTGGTAATATATAGCATTAAACGTGAAAAGGGTTGGTGTGCGAGAGAAAGATGCATTTGAGAAGAACCTTTTTATCAAAGGACTAAGGAGAATCTCTAATTACCAATTAAGATTCAACATAAAGTACTAGTGAGTGACTTTTTTTTTATCGAAAACTTTTTCTATTAAAATCAACCATCCAGAGCTACATAGTTTAGGCCTTCTCTCCAGCCCTGTACAAAAACATACCCTTCAAGC
>JAUOBV010165928.1:0-12284 GCA_032360425.1 Rubia occidens | reverse complement strand
TGACAATGAATATCAAGCGAGGATATTAATTCATTACATTAGGTAAATTTTGAAGGAATAATGTTAAGGAAATGGTTTCTTAACAAAAATAATAATAAATAGATTATGAGCCAAATAATCTACTCCCTCTATTTTGTTATTTATGACATACTTATTATAAATGAATTTTTTCTTTTATTTGGCACTCTTTCCATTTTTGGAAAGATTCTTTCAATTTCATACACTCATTCTACTTTTTTACTTTCTATATTCAATTTCATTCATTCATGTTCTTCACCTAAATTCAATCACTTAAACCTATGGTGTCATAAATAGAAAAACGGAGGGAGTATACTCTTTCCCTCATTAATTAACAACGTCTTGTGTATATTTTACACTATTTGAAAATTACAAGGTCTTATTTAAACGGACTAATCGTTAGATGAGGTCATTATATAATTAATGTATTGATGGAGTGTGATATTTGCTTTTATTTATTGCAATGAGATTTCTATAATTTTGATTTTTTTTAAAATTGTATCGCAATGTATAAATAATTATAATTTGTCTCTGAAAGTTATTGAGAAATAAATATTTTCATGATTGATCTAATCACTAGTTAGTCTAACATAACACTTTCTCTTTGAAAATATTTTAAAATTATTAATATCTTAAATTATATAATAAAATATTTTTAAAAATAAATATTGTTAGAAAACTAAGAAAATACCTAATATGACTCATAATATCTCCTCCGTACAAATTATTTTTTCGGTCAAAATTGTCGAACTTTGACCCTATATTTTAATGAATATATGAGCAATAATGCTATCGTATGAGATATTGTTAGATTGAGTTTTTAAATATTAACTTTTTATGTATTGTTATTATACGTAGTTACTAATAGAGTTAAAGAAGAAATATTTAGAAAGAATTCTTTTTTCGATCGTGTATCCCTTGATTCCCAATCGTCGTAGGTAAGGTTTTCTTTCCGTTGCGTTGACCGATCACTAGTAAATTGTGCGGTCGGTCCGATTGTCTGGAGACTCCAGTGACCAGTGGCGGAACTAGGGCGGGATCATGGGCGGGGCTGGGCTGGACGGGGTTGGGATGGGCGGGGCTGGCCGGGCCGACTCGCCCACCCTCAGTCCCGTCATTGCCAGTGACCTCCATTTTTCCAACGACCTTAGCTCTCCTCCAATCGGAAAGGTATTCAGAGTCCTCTGTACTCGTCTTTTTCAATCTCCTCGTCCACGGTCACCTTAGCTCTTCCTTCGCAGCAAATCATCGGTCAACTGTTGTGTCTCGGTTTCAAGATTCGCCGATGCGTGAGTTTCACGCGCCATTGGCATCACATCCATACTTTCTTCAGCACGTAACCTCCACGCACAGAGTCATTTCGCGGGTTGATCATTATCTCGCGAGGAATTTAATCTATCGCGATCCATCCAATTGATTGCAAGCTCTCTAATTTTCGTAGTTCAGTTTTTTTCTTTTTTGCCCAAGCAATGCTTATTCAGCACCCAATCACCACTTAGTCAGCTCCCAATCAGCATCGAATTTCTTCAGAAAAAAATCAAATTGAGTTTTGGTTCGTTTCGATAATTCGTTGTCTATTAGCGAGTTTACTAGGATATGAATGTTGTTACTTGCTTTGATGATTCCTTTTTCACTATTTCGAACAAGTTTACTAGTGATGTTATTGACAAAGGTATTCGTGATGAAGGCTTATATGTTTTCGATTATGGTGGTGTTGTTTTATCCACTTTTACTACGTCCAATGGGTCTAAAGCATCTTTTAAACTTTGAAATAGTAATTTTGGCCATGTTTCTCACACCATTATTTCTTACTTAAGTAAGTCTGGATGTTTGTCTGGTACTAGTCTGCTTTCAAAGGTGCATTTGTGTTCCTCTTCTGAGATGTCGTACACTTGATTTAGTTCATATAGATTTTTGGGGACCCTCTCATGTTGTCTCTCGTGATGGTTATTCTTATTATGTTATATTGGTTAATAATGACTCTCACTTCACTTGGCTATATCTTCTACGACAACAGTATGATTTTGTAGAGGCATATCTTCATTTTGAGGCACTGGTTGAGAACCAAATTTCTACCTCTATTGAGGTTTTCCGGCTGGACGGAGTTTGTGAACTCTTGCATGTTATCTCATTTTGCTTCGAAAGGCATCCATCGTTAACTTTCATGCCCCTACACACCAAAACAAAATGGTCGAACTGAGCGGAAGCATCGTCATATCACGAAAATGAGGCTCTCCATGCTTTTCCATTCTAGTTTGAATCATTCCTTTTGGTGTGATGAATCTACTGCAACTGCCTACACTATCAACAGGATACCTACCCCGGTGTTATCTAATAAGTCTCTGCTCTCTATACTTTTTAGCACTACTCCTGATTACTCCAATTTTGATTCTTTTGGCTGTTGAGTTATTCTATATTTGCATCATTTTGCTCCTCACAAGTTGGCTCCTCGGAGTTTTCCATGTACTCCCTCTGCCCCGCTATAAATTGCTTAATTTAACTTTTGGAAGTCAACTGCATCAATTTTTAACTATTAATATCTTTATTAATGTGTGTAAAAGAAATTCAGAAAAAATTAATATAAAAATATATGTTATAATGAATCCAACGACATATAATATTATAATAGTCTTACATATAGAATAATAGAATTTAATGGTTGAAGTTGAGCTAGTTTGACTTCCAAAAGTCAAATTAAGCCATTTATAGCGAGACGGAGTGAGTATTGCTTAGTTGTAATAAAAATAATTTGACTCCTTTCTTTCCAACTTAATTAGACTTCACTTCATTTCAGTTGAATTTAATTGGATTAGTGCTATTCAATTTAATTCTAATTTGTTATTTCTACTTTTACATGACATATAATTTTGAGAGTGAATCATGTCAAATCTTGTTATTATAATTTTTAAAAGTGTATTGTAATTATTTATATTTCAAGATACATCTTTTTTTAAAAAAAAATATGGAAATCTCCTTGTAATTAATGAAAATAAACATCAAATCACCCTATTAGTTATTAAATAACCCCGTCTAACGGTTAGGCGGATCGAAACGAGATTTTGTGTATATTGTATCAGTTCATTTCATTGCAGATAAGGGAAAAAACTAATTAAATTTTAAGATGATTATAGTGTATTTTAAATATTTTACTACAGAATGCCGAAATTGAATATTGATTTCAATTATAGTAAATGTTTTCATAAATCCAACACACGCCATAATCTCTTCTTATTCATTTTCGAATCTCCAAGGGATTCTGCTCCTCTGCAATTCCTAATCCTTCCTCTCCAAACACAATCAGACACAGATTACTTACAATCCTTAATCTTTGTAATATCCCACGGGTCCCATAAAACGCGGCAATTCTACTCCCTGTCCCTTCACTTTCGTTTCCTCCCACTGTCGCCTCTATAAAGAACACAAAATCCTCCTCACAATTCTCTTTCCACTCTCAGTGTACCCGACACCAAAACCATGGCGGTTTCTAGCCGGAAAGTGAAGCTCGTGTGCAGCTACGGCGGAAAAATCCAAACGGCTCCGATCGGCAGCAAGCTCCTGTACTCCGGCGGGGACAACAAGCTCCTCGTCGTCGATCGAAACGTTAAATTTCACGAGCTCCTCGGAAGACTGTCCTCCGTTTTCCGCGTCGGTGACGGCGGCGGTTGCGTCGGTCTGAAGTACCAGCTTCCCGGAGAAGACCTCAACCTGCTTGTATCCCTAACGAACGACGATGATCTCGAGAACATGAAGTTCGAGTACGACCGCCTGCACCGGAACTTTTCCGCCGTCAAAACCGTGAGGATCAGGCTTTTTCTCAACGTGGAGAAGCCGCTGAGTAAAACTGATCCCGGGTCCGGATCCTCCTTGAATCCGGATTATCTCTTCGGGTTTGATAAAGAGGTCGATTACAGCAACGTCCGTGATGACCACGCTTTGGAGCAATGGAAGATCCCGCGTGATCAGAAGAAGGTGGCGAAACCCGAATCCGATGATCAACGGCACGTGAACCGCGACGGTCACGTGACATGTGCCGTAGCGGCGCCGAGTATGTTTTACTGTCCTCCGGCGAACGGCTGGGGAGTAGCGCAGGCGTACATTATTGTTCCGTCCCCGGCTGCGGCGACGGCGGTTTCAAGATACTGTGTGCTGTAAAAAGTTTGGTTGGGTTAACTTTTGTGCGTGTATATTTTATGGGATTTTGAATTTGGATTGATGTGGTTACAGCTAGCTTCATTGTTTGTTTGTTGTAAATAGAAATTGTGAATGCATTAGTAATCATGTTCTTCTTCTTTTGTTAAAAGATTGGATTGGCGATGATGTTTGTGCAACTATAGAGAACAAAGATGGTCCAACAGCTGTGCAATTTGTTTGTGTGTGGATTTGGAGGGAACTAGTAGACTGTCACCGCGCGATGCGCGGTGAATTAGATTATAAATTATAATGACAATTGTTATGAATATTAGATAATCAGTTTGTTTTATTGGAAGTTAGCAAAGAAATTACCTATATTTGTAGCCTTTATAAAGGAACGTAAGCAAAACTTAACCAATTGTGCGGTAAAAAAAAACTGTTCATTACATGATTTTGACCTATTGACAAGTTTGCAAAAGAGATGTTCAAAGTGAAATAGTAATACCTAGATTGAACTTAAAACATTACAGTTAGCATTTGTAAAGTTTTCACGCCATCTACAGCAAAATGCAAAAGTTATTTACATTTGTGGTCTTTTTAACCTAGTTTAACTTTGGTTTTTTCCCTTCTGCATTTGATCCCTGAATGTTTTCACTTTCTAGTTGGGCGAGAAGATTCTTTCTTGCCTTTGATTGAGTTGGTCGAGAACCTGTAGCGGCTGTCATTTAAGGAGCATGTATTATAATTTCATTTTGAACTAATGAAAAGTTTCTGTAAACATTAAATGAGATTTAATTGAATTGTACCTTGTTCTGTTGGTGCGAAAAGTGTTTGAATCTCCAACTCAGGTGTTGTGTTAGTCTCAGGATTCAGCAAGATCTTTGGAGGAACATCAGATAGCAAAGTCTGGTCATGTATAACTGATAGATCATCACTCTTTTCTGGCAATTGCAAGCCTGAATTTTGCCCTTGTGCAGTTGGCTTTTCAACGAAGTTAAAGACGGTGTATCTCGGGATAACTTCACCTTCCCTTAACTTGGAGACTTTTATGTGGACAACATATTCAAGATTCTCAATGACAGAATGGCGAGCATCGATGTATTCCTGGAGGTCATGAAAAGTTATGTTATTCATATACATTTATTGTCCAGGAAATATAAATTTCTAGAATGCTACTATAAAATAGTTAGTTGAGGTAAAATAACGATATGTTTATATAAAAGGTAATTCATATGTAATAATGTGGACTATAACCTTTGTCGCTCCATCTATAGATTCCATTGCTGTTAAACCTAATAAATTTTCAGCAACTTGACCAAAGAAAGTCGCAGTGATAACACCGCTATCATCAATAAGATATGCATTAAAACGACACCTACAGATTTACCAGAAGTAGGATTAATAACATTGAAATGTATTAGTTATTTCGCTATATAAACAAATGAAGGGGAAGACTGAAAAAATAATGAACAGAATTGGATGACTTCTAACCTTGGTTGAGCAACTTGCTTCTCTTGGCATAAATTGCAAGTGAATTCATAATTTAGAGAGGCAGTTGTTGAACGAAAGCATTTGACGCAAGCCATATAGTAATAACATTGACTGATGTCTTTGAATGATATCTTGACCTCTGACGTTACCATCTATGTTTCAGAGGGAAAAAATAAATGTTGTGGGAAATATGAGCTAAAAAGAGATGAAAAAGTAGAATTGGACAAGAAATGGAAGAATAGTTTTTACGTTTTGAGTTGGCAGGATATAACCCACAGAAGTATAGATAGCATTGAAAGTTGTTGGTACTGGGGTTTTAGGAGAGGATTGGTTCAAGCTGCTTATGACATCTGCAATCTGCTTACAGTGCTCTTTTGCCCTGCAAAAGATGTAGAACACTGAATTTACCGTTTAATTTAAATATACTTGTTATGGCATATATCGTTAAAAATGTACCATGTTTTCAGTTTGATGGATTCATTGTCATCACCATCAATTATAAAGGATGATCTGTAATGTGTTGAAACTTCTACACCTGAGTAGAGGCATATGAGAATATTAATAATAGCAGTATGATAAATTTGATGTTAGATGAAAAGGTCACATTTTTTTAGGACCGTCATACCCTGGAATGAATCAACCCTCAGACGACGGCAAATTAGCACAGGTAGCTGATGTACAATGTCTTGCAATTGTTGTCCCTCATTTGCAATGAATTCTTGCCACATAGTCAGAGTTAAAGGTTGCAACCTAAACATAGATGAAAAGGGTTAATGGAAAGTAAAATCTTGATAGTTGGGTAAAAAAATTGAGATATTTTTTTTACTTTTCATCAATAAGAACAAATTTCTGAAGTTTTTTTGACCCTTTCGCTGTGTTGATAGTCCGAATTGGGAAGCACTGAGCAACTATCCCTATAACATCTGTAAGTCAACAACATTCAAGAAAGGAAATAAGGTTTGTAGCATAGAAAAGGTCATAAAACTGGAATGAGAAGTATTGTAAAATGTAATGAATTATATGGTTTTCTTACCTATCAGTTGTTCAGGTTTGTGAAGATGTTCTGGAACCTTTTCAAAAGGGACATATGAATGCTGAACAGGAATGAGTTGCATGGAACCAGGGACTTCTTCAATAACTGTACTGGTGTCGATGATCCACTGGACCTCTATATTGTCCCTTCTATACTGAGGGTCAATTTCCTTGATGTTTGCATTTGCTATCTTGTAGGTATTATAAAGTTGGAGTTTGCTGCTCATGGTTTCGTATGCTTTGTTGAACATGATTCCTTCAACTTTGGCTCCCTAATTTATTGAAAGAACGAAAATGAAAATATTGTAGTGTGCTATAGCATTATTTCTAAGAAATTGGTGATTTACCTTTTCATCAGCAAATATAAGCCTCTGCAATTTTGTAGGGCTTCGTGAACTTGCAAATGCGGAGAATTTTTCCACAACTGTAACAGTTTTTATCCACGGACGATCAATATTGCGTAACTGATCAATGGGCTTTTCAGTTGTCATTGTACCTACATGAGAGTTAAAATATAATTGTAACAGTGTTAGCATTTCAGTAAAGTTTAAGTGTAGAAGATTATTTCATAGTGAGAATCATGGATAATAATCATACAAGTATGTCATCTCCTACACACATAGCAGCAACAATTTAAAGTTTCATAAAATTTTGTCATTGCTCTCAGTAAATAACTATCTTTTGTTGCAGTATTTGTATGAGAATAATGTTTTGCAGCTTGACATTAATCTGCTAGGAATATGCAGGGAGAAATGTGAAACAAAACTTACCAGTAACGAAAGAACTTTGTCCAGTTGCAGGAAGTTATGTTACTGTTATAAGTTGATGGGTTGCTTAGTTTCTTCTTCTTTTTGTTGTTCTTGTTCTTCCTCTTTTTCCTGGTAATAGAAACTGAAGTTTTGGAGGACTATAAAGTAAGGTCAAATGTCGTTGGCATTGTGTCTATATATATATATATATTATAAGCTAATAATAAGGAGGAAAAGAAGAAAATATGGAAGAAAGAATGTAAGGGAAGAAAAAAAATCTGATTAAACTAATATTTTCTGTAGAGTGAACAGGAAGGAGTAATTGTGGCACAGTTTTCAAATGCAGCCGCTTTTATTGAATTTGTTTCTCACCTTTTTGACTTACAACTGTTGTAATGTACTGCTACACTCATACATTATTGTATTTTATATTGTTTTGCAAAGGGTATGGATATGGTCAGGGATACCTCGAAACTCATCAACTGCATAATAAATGAAGGAATCTGGCATATTCCATAAAAAGATACGGTGGCAGATATTTTTGGTTGCAAAATTCTCTGAAGTTTTTTCTACTGAGAGAATGATCAAATATTGTTTGTCTTTTAATCTTTCTATGTTTTTGCATATTTTAAATTATGTAAAAGGTTGAGCCACGGTTTTTTATGCACTAAAAACCAATATATTATGTATAGAGAAAATGTGGTTGAAACATTGGAAGGCTTACATAGAGGATAACTAAGAGGATGGAAGTTTTGGAATTATGTTATAGTTAGATTGTAGATGAATGAAGCAAAGGTTAATAGTTGTTGCCAGTGGTAAATTTAAAATGCATAAAGGGTTTTCAACATTGTTCTGAACTTTGTTTCTTCTTTGTTATGAGTTTGCAGCTATATTTTTTTCATATTTAAATCCTAGAAGTGTCCAATTTTACAAAAGCATAACTTAATTAGCAATATCATAGCTGAGAATTTTTCTTGGTAAGTCTTTCTAACAATGGAGATTTCTCTGGTTCTTCTTTGCTTGAGTCAGCTGGGAAATTTTTATCAACATCTTGTACTTTGGGAAATTTGGCTGCCGAAGTTTTCATGTTAACATGAAGTAATTCAGAACAAAAGCAATATATTCCAGGTTCTATCGTTATTCAAAGCTTTGTTTAGTCAGCATAAGTCAACATTTGCAAAGAAAATTCAGTAGCTATTCTTTTTACAAAATGAACTTAAGGGAATTGCAAATAAAAATTGTGTAGCTGTGGTATGGAAATGATTGAACATATAACTTCAAGGCTAAGGAAATGAATCCGAACGCAACCAGCTGTCATTAGAGACTAACCTGTAGCTCTGACTCCTGCTGTAGCTGACATTGCTTTTGTCACGGTGAGGAGATGGCGAACAAGAATCGCTGCGGGCACGTCTGCAAAACCAAGACTCGGTTAAAATTAAGAAAATACTGGGTAGCTTTAATAAATACCAGAGAAACAAATAGTCAAATTGATTAGCAAAGAGTGTACTTGAGGTTTTGGGGACTGTTCTGCCAATTCCTTGCTATGTGGCCGTGTTCACCATATCGATAGCACTTATTTTTTCAATTCCCAGTTTTTCAATCTCGAGCCCAGTGGCCATCAATTCCACAGTTGAAGCATCGTCTAGTACCAGGAGGTGGGCCTTTGGCTGAAAATTCACCGCGGTGACGGTCTCGAGAACCACCAGGGGCGCAAGGTACCTAAGAGAAGCACATAAGAAAAGCAGACCATGCAATGCAAATAGAAAGGGAGGAAGAGAAACATGTCTTTACAAAGTTGAAAGACAAAGTCCCTCTCATTCACAAAACATGTACAAGAATAGAAAACATAGTGTTAAAACATATCACAAAAGCATAATCACGCTTCATGTCGACATCACGTTCTTTGCGTAAATGGGTGCCAGAAACAGTAAGGCCATCAAGACATTAGAACTGAAAAGTTGTTATTTTCGTCCCTCAAAGATTGAACGACGAACTATCAAACACCAGTTTGAGATTGGTTACCATTTCCATCAATATAAAAAATTGTAATAAGAGAGAATATAGACAGAATCGCCAAAGTCCCCTAGCTATTCTGCAAGACATGGGGGCCAAATCCACCAAGGGCAACCTCTCTCACCATAGACTGGCAAAAGGGCAGAAACCCCCAGAAACATCATTTGAGTTAAAATGAAAAGTGGGACAATTTCTTCCCAAAACATATGTCCAATGAAAACTTATATTTGACAAAAATGCAAAAAAAAAAAAAAAAGGAAAAACGTTTGTTCGGGTTCTGCACGGCAGTCCTGGATCCCATTCCTCAATGACAGACTATCAGGTGAGCACAACTGAACCAGGTAAATCCACAACCTAACAAAAACAATTACCAGTCCCACGTTTAAAGTAGAGTCTATACCTTCCATATCTGCTGAAAATGTCCTCCAGATCACGCGAACGTGTCGTAGATGAAAGGCGCCCAACATAGAGCCGGGTAGTACCATGGTAGTCATCGTAACACGACATATTCCCTGAAAATAAACCCAAACTAATTTCAATATCCCATTACTCTTTCAATAATTATGTAAAAGAAGATGAACCAGGAAAATAAATTTAAAACTTAACACGGAATCACGGAATCTCAATTGCTTCCTAATCACAGTGGTTAGCTCGAAGAATAAACTAATTAAATCTGTTGTAACACAGAATTCTAATCTAAATTTATTAAACTGACCTCAACTGGTTCCTAACCACAAAATTAGCTAATCATTAAAATTAGAGACCTAACCCTAAAAAATTAGAGGTGAGAACACACACGCACGATATCCCTTACAACACAATACAAAAGGTCATGTTTCCACTACATGAAAAAGCCTACGAGACAATTCAATCAAAATCATATGGAAGCGAATAAATTAGACAACATTTGAGGTAAATATGTCTATGCAAAGTATGCTGTAGAATGTATATATGTACATGAATAGTAGACGAGTTGTTTAAAAAGTTGTGACCAGCTGGTTTAAAAGTTTTCATAAAATGTAAGCAAATGGATAATCGAGTCACTTACATAGGTATTTTGGGCATAGGCAGGTAGAAGGGCAGCTGAAGAGCAAAACAGAAAATCAACCTGTAGATCATAAGATATGCAAAAGAAAAATCGAAAATGCATATGATCTAATACGGGGAGCAAAAATTATCCAAAATTGACTAACCACTCTAGGGCAAAAATCTCCCTGCAAACTATATTTGGAGTTTAAATATTTAGTGTTACCTTATGAAAAGCTGCAGCTGCCAAAAACACTTTCATAGATTGAGAATTAGATCCAAAATATGAGAACTCCAAACATAGAGCAGGTCCAAAATCAGACGACAAAATCAACCCGTAGATCATAGAATATGCAAAAGGAAAACCCAAAATGCTGCAAATCTAAACCGGGGAAGACAAAATTGACAAAATGCAGCAAATATTATCATTCCAAAATCTTGCTATAAACTTTTTTTTTAGCTTTATTGTTTACTCTTGCCTCATCAAAAGTTGGCAGGGCCAAAAGAACCTTGATAGACTGAGAATTGGATCCAAAATGAGAACTCCAGATATACAACAACTGCAAAATCAGAAGAGAAAATCAACCCCCGGATCATACAACATGCAAAAGGGAAAGCCAAAATGTTGGAGATCTAAAACGGGGAAGGCAAAATTCACAAAATGCAGCAACTACTATCGTTAAAAAATCTCCCTATAAACTATATTTTTAGTTTTATTATTTAGTCTCGTCTCATCAAAAGTTGGAGGTGTCTACAGAACCTTGATATATTCAGAATTTTTGACACGAGATAAAATGACATATAATTGACCATGGGAAAACACGGGTTGTTCCAAATATAAGCCAACAAATCTAATGTTTGGCCCTGAGATTTATTGATTGTCATGGAAAAACACACTCTTACTGGGAACTGAAATCTTTTGAATGGGATAGAGGTCATACTTCCTTGGTCACAAATAATTGGTATTCTAGGAATAAAAACTTGTTTGCCCTTGAAAAGACCAAAAGCTATCTCAGCCCTAATGGTTGATTGGCACAGTTCACGACAAATTAATCGTGTTCCATTGCACAGTCCTTCAGTTGGATTTAGGTTACGTATAAGCATGATAGGACAATTTGGTTTCAGGACTAATTTATGGGGTGGGAGGCCTTTTGGATTTAGTGTGTTAAGGAAATCTTCATGATCACTTTGATGCTTTTCACTTAAAGTTCTATCAGTGCTAACATATAATGTTGCAGGACCAGGAAAAGCATCAATCAAAAAGGTATTTATGTTGTCAACAGCAGCATTTGTTGCAGCTAAAATGCACCTGCCTATCATATCAATAGGATTCAATGCATATGCAGGTAAATCTGTGAACACGCATTCAATCAACCTGCAAATAATGAAATTATATTAATGGTCTGTAAAAAATCCTAATCAGTAAAGAAGATGTGTGAAAATAATAATAATAATAACTTACTTTTGGATGGATGCTTCTTTCCCAGTATAAGGGATAACTATTTGAGCTGGCAAATCTATTTCTTCATTGAAATCGATATGTTGCGTGCCTTCACCAATGTGCAGCAAAAAAGAGCAGAATTCCGGATCATTGAAAGCTCTCATATTTTGCTGCAGATGAAACTTTTCCAGTTCTGGCCATAAATGTGAGTATACGATGGATGATTGAATGGTTTCATCTCTTGATGCGCCTGGTACAACAGGTAAAGTTTGTCTGAAATCTCCACCTAAGAGAACAACCTTACCACCAAATAGAGCATCAGAATCCATGAGATCTTTTAGCAACATATCAACAGCCTCTAAAGATTGTCGCTTCGCCATTGT
>JAUOBV010165721.1:0-12287 GCA_032360425.1 Rubia occidens | reverse complement strand
GTATGTAAATAACAAATGATCCGTCTTACTCTGAACAAAGCCAAAAATGCGATGTGCAAAAACAAGTTTGGCAAACAAATTCTGTGGCATCTGGCAAAGACCATAAAGATATTTGTGAAGTTTACAGACCATATCAGACGCAGGAAGCGTGTAACCATGAGGTGGTCGCATGTACACCTCCTCATCGAGTTCTCAGTGCAGAAACACATTATGTACCATCTGATGAAGATCCCATCCTCGAATAACAAAAAGAAGAAGAAGATGAACTGAGATCATTTTGGCAGCAGGAGCAAAAGTCTCAGTAGTTTCAGTATAATGAGTGGCCTCAATGTGACGGTTTCCAAGAACAACTAACCGAGCCTTGTAACCCTTGATCAAACCATCAGATTTATACTTGGTTCGAAGCACCCATTCACTTCTTATGACATGTTTTCCAGGAGGTAGAGGCGAGAGAACCCAAGTTTTATTCCGCTCTAAAGCATCAAGCTCATCCGTCATAGCAGCACACCAATGAGAGTGACGAGAAGCCTCAGAATACGTAACAGGGTCGCAGCCATCGGTAACAGTAGTAAAGAATCTAGAATGCAAGACCAAAAAATTAATACAAGAAAGATAATCAACAATAAGGTAACGTGTGCCTGAGGACAGTGCAAGAAGAGATGAGGGAACAACCGGGGGAAGGGTTTAAATTGAAAATAGCAGTACAGACATAATCATTCAATTTAAATGGTGGCTGACGAAGACGAGTACTGGGATGACGAGTAGGCTGTGATGGATGAGAAAACTTAGCCTCTGAATTTGAAGAAGTCAATGGCTCTGGCCGCAGCTTGGGGGAGGCCAAACGCACCTCCGGACTAGCCGACCATGGCTCGAATCGTAGATCGATGAGAGTTGGTTGAGACTCAAAGGACAAAGACTGGGGATCAACTGTCGCTGGCCACCACGGCGGACTTGGAGCTGGCCGTGGCTCAGGTGTCAGTTCCAAGGCGGGCGGCGGCTGCAAAGGCGGTGGTGGCATGGCGTTATAGGTGATATGTGGTGATAGTTGCGACACGTCAACCGAAGTAGGAAAATCAGCTACACGTACATACGGAAAGTAGTTTTCATAAAACACAACATCTCGACTATCAAACATAGTACGAGACTCCAAGTCATAAACATGCTAAGATTTCTTGTCCATCGGACACCCCAGAAAGACACATCAATATCGGGATGCAAACTTATCTCGTGGCTTTGGAAGCTGAGACGCAAAGCACATAAAATCGAACACTCTGAGGTGGCTGTAATCTGGTGCACAACCATGAAGAAGTTGATGAGGTAAACAACCATCTAGAGCCAGTATTTGAGTGCGATTGATCCAATAGGCAACAGTAAGAATGCATTCTTCCCATAAGTCGATAGACAAATATGCTTGGAAACGAAGAGCATGAACCACGTTCAAGATATGGCAGTGCTTTCGTTCCACGCATCCATTTTGCTGTGGCGTGTAGACTTAGATGTATCAAACCAAATCCCTTTCTCTACAAAGTAGGGTTTGAGAGGCATAAATTCAATTCCATTGTTATCCCAAACTATTTGTACATGTTGACATAACTGTGTCCGAACGAGAGAAAAAAAAAACCTTCATCTTGACAGGTACATGCGACTCGAAAACTAAAAAATAAACCCAAACAGGTTGGGAATAATCATCATCAACTACTGTTAAAAATGAAAATGCTCGACTAGGAGAAGGTGAGCCATAAGACCCCCAAACATCACAATGTATGAATTTCAAACAAACGACTAGTTTTAGAATGACTCAAAGGGAAACTAATTCTAGACTATTTAGCCCGATGACAAACCGAGCAAGGGACATTATTATTCAATTCACAACAACTTAAAGCAATATCTAGGATATAAGAAAACACCAAAGAGGGCGGATGGCCAAAATGTTGATGCCATAACTCAGACGACGACACAGTAGTAAACACCAGACAAGGACAACGACAAAGCTGGAAGAGCACCCAGTCTGTGCAACCAGTAAAACCCACCCTACTGATAACCCGTTCCAATCACTGTCCTCGTGCTGATATCATGTAAAATGCACAATTTCTCGGTAAGCAAAACCAGAAGTTTTAAATCAATAGTTAATTTGGAAATTTAATTAATGATATAAAATTAATTTAATATTTATATATATAAAAATTAGTACAAAACAAGTGCACAATGATCACATGTCGAAAGCGCACCAAAAATGCACGTGCCAACTAAATACGTGCAAGCATGGAAATTAATTTAGCCTAAAAAGGTGCAACTCCTTGGCCCTTAGTTTCTTTTGTCGATTTTTGCACACCATTTCATTTTGTTATAGTTTTACTTACAAATTTTATTTAGTCTTTCATTAAAAATATTAAGCCTATATCGTACATGAACCAATTGTGAAATATAAATAGACATTGTTACTATGAATTTCATATGGGTCAAAATTTTGCACCTTTGACTCTAATTTTCTCTTGCGCTAGGGTATTTTCGGACCGATATATTCTAGGTTATCGTCAACCTTCTTCTCCCTTTGACCCATTCTTTGGTTAGATTCATAGATTAAATACTCAACCCAGACAATGGTTTTTTTATTATAAAAATTGCATTGAGAATTTTTCTTCGAAGGAAGTTCGGGGTTTGGTTTGTTAGTATCTACCTCCATTTCACACTCCGCGTCTATTAAAATACCAAAATAATCACTTGACTTTTGGTTCCACTAGACCCTAAAGTCTAAGAAGACTTTAATGATCAAGAACTGATCCTTTTATTATGTTCAATTATTAAAATTGATCAAAATTAGTTTGATGATCATAGTTCGATAAAAAGTGGGATTTTAATGTAATTTTTTTCTGGAAAATTAAATAATGATGTAAAATTAATTTCATCTTTGTTTAAAAAATTTAGTGCCAAATACGTGCACAATGACCACATGTCGAAGACGCACCAAAAACACACGTGCCAGCTAAATACGTGCAAAATACATGAAAATTAATTTAGAGTTTTGCCTAAACAAGTGCAACTCTGTTAGTTCCTTTTGTCTATTTTTGCACACCATTTCATTTTCTTATAGTTTTACTTACAATTTTTATTTAGTCTTTCATTAAAAATATTAAGCCTATATCGTACATGAACCAACTACGAAATATAAATAGACATAGTTAGAGAAAATTTCATATGGGGTCAAAATTTTGCACCTTTGACTCTAATTTTCTGTTAAGCTTGGGTATTTTTGGACCGATGTATTCTATGTTATCGTCAACCTTCTTCTTCCTTTGACTTCCTTTGACCCATTCTTTGGTTGGATTCATAGATTAAATAATCAACCCATACAATGTTTTTTTTATAAAAATTGCATTGGTAATTTTTCTTCTAAGGAAGTTCGGGGTTCGGTTTGAAAACGTATAATGGAAAAACGTGAGGTTTGTTAGTATCTACTTCCATTTCACCCTCCGCTTCTATTAAAAATACCAAAATACTCACTTGACTTTTGGTTCCACTAGACCCTAAAGTCTAAGAAGATGTTAATGACCAAGAACTTATCCTTTTATTATGTTCAATGATTAAAATGCATCAAAAATTAGTTTGATGATCATTGTTTGATTAAAAAAAATTGGGATTTTAATGTATTTTTTCTGGAAATTTAATTAATGATGTAAAATTAATTTCATCTTTGCTTAAAAATTTTAGTGCCAAATACGCGCACAATGATCACATGTTGAATGCGCACAAAAAATGCACGTGCCAACTAAATACGTGCATGCATGGAAATTAATTTAAATTTTAGCCTAAAAAGGTGCAACTCCCGGACCCTTTATAGCTTTTTTTTTTCCATTTTTTGCACAACATTTCCTTATCTTATATAGTTTTACTTCAATTATTGTTTAGCCTTTCATAAAAATATTACACCTAAACTATACATGAACATGCGAAACATAAATAGACATACTTACCGTGCATAACACATGGGGTCAAAATTATCATCTTCGACTCTGATTTTTCACTTTCGCTAATTTTTTTCTTTACCCACGTATTTTATGTCATTGACAACCTTCTTCATCCTTTAAGCCCTTCTCTGATTAGACTCATAGATGAAATAATCAACCTAGGCAATGGTTTTTATGAATCACATTTACGATTTTTCTTTCAAGGAAATTCGCAAGTTGGGATTGGAAACGTTAAATGGAAAAAACATTGTTGAATTTGAGGTGAGGGAGGAACACCATGCTCCTCGAAGATCTTACAGAGGTTGGAACCGTGGCAAGAGTCGAGGCGGCCATATGGGGTACAGTAATGACCATGGAAGTCGTGGCAGCAGCAGTGGTGGTGGTTTTCGGAACGAGCGTAAGCAATATTACGACCATCCTGGTGGGACCTATTATCCCCGCAACAACTGCCAGGGAGGGGGGAGTCAGTGGTGGTTATGGTGGGGACAACAACGACCCGACCTCACCTCACGGCGGTTCCACCAAGTCGTAGTTTATTCATCTTTAAGTTATTTAGAAAAAATGAGGGTTTTTGTTGCTGTGGACTTTTGAGTATGTCGAACTTGTAATAGATGATTAAAAAATTGAAATATTTTTCTGGAAATTAAATTACTAATGTAAAACTAATTTCATCCTTGTTTAAAAATTGTAGTTCCAAATACGTGCAAAATGATCACATGTCGAAGGCGTACAAAAAATGCACGTGCCAACTAAATACGTGCAAAATACATGAAAATTAGTTTAGATTTTAGACTAAACAAGTGCAACACCCTTAGTTGCTTTTGTCGATTTTTGCTCACCATTTCATTTTCTTATATTTTTACTTACAATTTTGATTTGGCCTTTCATTAAAAATATTAAGCTCATATCGTACATGAAGCAGTTGTGAAATATAAATAGACATAGTTATCTTGAATTGCATATGGGTCAAAATTTTCACCTTTTATTATAATTTTCAGTTGTGTTTGGGTATTTTTCAGACCGATGTATTCTATGTTATCATCAACCTTTTTCTCCTTTGACCCATTCTTTAGTTAAATTCACAGATTAAATGACTAACCCAGACAATGGTTTTTTAAAATAAAAATTGCACTTGACCTTTGGTTCCATTAGAGGCTAAAGTCTATGAAGGCGTTAATGATAAAAAAATTGATCATTTTACTATCTTCAATGATTAAAATTTATCAAAAAATAGTTTGATTATCATAGTTCGATGATAAACAGTTAAAAAGTGATATTTTGATGTATTTTTCTGGAAATTTAATTAATGATGTAAAACTAATTTCATCTTTGTTTAAAATTTTTAGTGCCAAACACGTGCACAATGACCACATGTCGAAGGTGCACCAAAATGCATGTGTCAACTAAATACGTGCAAGCATGGAAATTAATTTAAATTTTAGCCTAAAAAGGTGCAATTCCCGGACCCTCAGTAGCTTTTTTCCCATTTTTTGCACAACATTTCCTTATCTTACATAGTTTTACTTCAATTCTTGTTATCCTTTCATTATATTATTAAACCTAAACCATACATGAACATGCGAAACATAAATCGACATACTTACTGTGCAACGTATGGGTCAAAATTATCATCTTCGACTCTGATTTTTCACTTTCGCTAAAACATTTTTGTACCCATGTATTTTATGTCATCGACAACCTTCTTCATCCTTTAACCCCTTATCCGATTATGTTCACAGATGAAATAATCAATCTAGGCAATGGTTTTTATAAATTGCATTTACGATTTTTCTTTCAAGGAAATTCGCAAGTTGGGATTGGAAACATTAAATGGAAGAAAACATTGTTTAATTTGATGTGAGGGAGCAACAACATGCTCCTCAAAGGTCTTACAGAGGATGCAACTATGGCATGGGTAGAGGCGGCTACAGGGGGTATAGTAATGCCGTGGAAGTCGTGGCAGCAGCCGTGGTAGTGGTTTTCAGAACGAGCGTGGGCAATATTACGACTATCCTGGTGGGACCTACTATCCCCGCAACAACTACTGGGGACGGGGAAGAGGTGGTGGTTATGGTGGGGTCAACAACTACCTGGCCGCACCTCAGGCCGGTGCCGCTGAGTCGTAGATTATTCATCTTCATGATATTTAGAGAAAATGAGGGTTTTTATTCTTGTGGACTTTTGAGCACGTCGAACTTGTATTAGATGATTCAAAATTTGAAATATTTTTATGGAAATTAATGTAATGATTTAAAAATAATATCATTCTTGTTTAAAAAATTTAGTTCCAAACACGTGCAAAATGATCACATGTCGAAGGCGCACCAAAAACGCACGTGCCAGCTAAATACGTGCAAAATTCATGAAAATTAGTTTAGATTTTAGCCTAAACAAGTGCAAATCCCTTAGTTGCTTCTATCGATTTATTTCATTTTCGTATATTTTTAATTACAATTTTGATTTAGGATTTCATAAAAAATATTAAGGTCATATCGTACATGAACCAATTGTGAAATATAAATAGACAGAGTTATCGTGAATTGCATATGGGTAATTTTTTTTACCTTTTACTCTAATTTTCTGTTGTGCTTGGGAATTTTCGGACCGATGTATTTAATGTTATCATTAACCTTCTTCTTCCTTTGACCCATTCTTTAGTTAGATTTACATATTAAATAATTAATCCAGACAATAGTTTTTTTAAATAAAAATTGCATTAGGGATTTTTCTTCGAAGGAAGTTTGGGGTTTGGTTTTAAAATGTATAATGGAAAAACGTGGGGTTTGTTAGGATCTACCTCCATTTCACCCTCCGCGTCTATTAAAAATACCAAAATACTCACTTTACTTTTGGTTCCATTAGCGCCTAAAGTATAAGAAGACGTTAATGATCAAGAACCGATCATTTTATTATGTTCAATGATTAAAATTGATTGAAAATTAGTTTGATGATCATAGCTCGATGATAAACAATAAAAAAATGGGATTTTAATGTATTTTTTTATGGAAATTTAATTAATGATGCAAAACTAATTTCATCTTTGTTTAAAAATTTAGTGCCAAACACGTGCACAATGATCACATGTCGAAGGCGGGCCAAAAATGCACGTGCCAACTAAATACGTGCAAGCATGGAAATTAATTTAAATTTTAGCCTATAAAGGTGCAACTCCCGGACCCTTAGTAGCTTTTTTCATTTTTTGCACAACATTTCCATATCTTATATATTTAATGTCCTTTCTTGTTAAGCCTTTCATTAAAGTATTATACCTAAACCATACATGAACTTGCGAAACATAAATAGACATACTTACCGTGCATAACATATGGATCAAAATTATCATCTTCGACTATGATTTTTCACTTTCGCTAAAACATTTATGTACCCACGTATTTTATGTCATCAACAACCATCTTCATCCTTTAACCTCTTCTCCGATTAGGTTCATAGATGAAATAATCAACCTAGGCAATGGTTTTTATAAATCGTATTTATAATTTTTCTTTCAAGGAAATTTGCAAGTTGGGATTGGAAACGTTAAATGGAAAAAAATATTGTTGAATTTGAGGTGAGGGAGCAACAACATGCTCCTTGAAGGTCTTACAGAGGCTGCAATCGTGGCATGGGTGGAGGTGGTCATTGGGGGTACAGTAATGGCGTGGAAGTTGTGGCAGCGGCCGTGGTGGTGGTTTCCAGAACGGGCGTGGGCAATATTACGACCATCATGGTGGGACCTACTATCCCCGCAACAACTATGGGGGACGGGGAGGCCGTGGTGGTTACAGTGGGGTCAACAACTACCCGGCCGCACCTCAGGCTGATACCGCTGAGTCGTAGTTTATTCATCTTCATGTTATTTAGAAAAAAAATGAGGGTTTTTGTTGATGTGGATATTTTAGCATGTCAAACTTGTATTAGATGATTAAAAATTGAAATATTTTTATGGAAATTAAATTAATGATGTAAAAATAATATCATCCTTGTTTAACAATTTTAGTTCCAAACACGTGCAAAATTATCACTTGTCGAAGGCACACCAAAAACGCACGTGCCAGCTAAATACTTGTAAAATTCATGAAAAATAGTTTAGATTTTAGCCTAAACAAGTGCCACTCCCTTAGTTGCTTTTGTCGATTTTTGTACACCATTTCATTTTCTTATAGTTTTACTTACAATTTTGATTTAGCCTTTCATTAAAAATATTAAGCCCATATCGTACATGAACCAATTGTGAAATATAAATAGACATAGTTACCATGAATTGCATATGGGTCAAAATCTTCAGTTGCGCTTGGGCATTTTCTGACTGACGTATTCTATGTTATCGTCAACCTTCTTCGTCCTTTGACCCATTCTTTAGTTAGATTCACAGATTAAATAATTAACACATGCAATAAAAATTGCATTTGGGATTTTTCTTAGAAGGAAGTTCGGGGTTTGGTTTTAAAACGTTTAATGGAAAAACGTGGGGATTGTTGGGATCTACCTCAATTTCACCATCCGCGTCTATTAAAAATACCAAAATTCTCACTTGAGTTTTGGTTCCATTAGAGTCTAAAGTCTAAGAAGACATTAATGATCAAGACCTGGTCATTTTATTATGTTCAATGATTAAAATTGACAAAAAATTAGCTTGATGATCATAGTTCAATGATCATAAAAAAGTGGGATTTTAATGTATTTTTTCTGGAAATTTAATTAATGCTGTAAAATTAATTTCATCTTTGTTTAAAAAAAATTGTGCCAAACACGTGCACAATGATCACATGTTAAAGGCGCACCAAAAATGCACGTGCCAATAAATATGTGCAAGCATGGAAATTGATTTAAATTTTAGCCTAAAAAGGTGCAACTCCCGGACCCTTGTATTTTTTTCCATTTTTTGCACAACATTTCCTTATCTTATGTAGTTTTAATTCAATTCTTGTTAAGCCTTTCACTAAAATATTAAATCTAAATCGTACATGAACATTCGAAACATAAATAGACATGCTTACCGTGCATAACATATGGGTCAAAATTATCATTTTCGACTCTAATTTTTCACTTTCGCTAAAACATTTCTATAGCCACGTATTATGTCATCAACAACCTTCTTCATCCTTTAACCCCTTCTCCTATTATGTTCATAGATGAAACAATCAACCTAGGCAGTGATTTTTATAAATTGCATTTACGGTTTTTCTTTCAAGGAAATTCACAAGTTGGGATTGGAAACGTTAAATGGAAAAATCATTGTTGAATTCGAGGTGAGGGAGCAACAACATGCTCCTCGAAGGTCTTACAGAGGCTACAACCGTGGCATGTGTGGAGGCAGCCATAGGGGGTACAGTAATGATTGTTGAAGTCGTGGTAGCAACCGTGGTGGTAGTTTCCAGAACGATCGTGGGCAATATTACGACCATCCTGGTGGGACCTACTATCCCCGCAACAACTATTAGGGATTGGGAGACCGTGTTGGTTATAGTGGGGTCAACAACTACTCGGCTGCACCTCAGGCCGGTATCGCCGAATCGTAGTTTATCCATCTCCATGTTATTTAGAAAAATGAGGGTTTTTGTTGCTGTGGACTTTGGAGCATGTCGAACTTGTATTAGATGATTACAAAATTGAAATATTGTTTTAGAAATTAAATTAATGATGTAAAACTAATGCATCCTTGTTTAAATTTTTTAGTTCCAAACATGTGCAAAATGATCATATGTCGAAGTCGCACAAAAAATGCACGTGCCAACTAAATACATGCAAAATAGATGAAAATTAATTTAGATTTTTTCCTAAACAAGTGAAACTCCCTTAGTTCCTTTTGTCGATTTTTGCACACCATTTCATTTTCTTAAAGTTTTGCTTACAATTTTGATTTAACCTTTCATTAAAAATATGAAGCCTATATCGTACATGAACCAACTACGAAATATAAATAGACATAATTACCATGAATTGCATATGGGTAAAAGATTTCACCTTTGACTCTAATGTTCAATTGTGCTTGGGTATTTTCGGACCGATGTATTCTATGTTATTGTCAACCTTCTTCTTCCTTTTACCCATTCTTTGGTTGGATTCATCGAGTAATAATCAACCTAGACAATGGTTTTTATAAAAATTATCACTTGGGAATTTTCTTCGAAAGAAGTTCGGGATTTGGTTTGAAAACGTATAATGGAAAAAATTATAATAGAACTGATCATTTTTATTATGTTCAATGATTAAAATTGATCGAAAATTAGTTTGATGATCATAGTTCGAATAAAAAAAGTGGGATTTTAATGTATTTTTTCAGGAAATTTAATTAATGCTGTAAAACTAATATCATCTTTGTTTAAAATTTTTAGTGCCAAACATATGCACAATGATCACATGTCGAAGGCGCACTCAAAATGCACGGGCCAACTAAATACATTCAACATTGGAAATTAATTTAAATTTTAGTCTAGAAAGGTGCAACTCATGAACCCTTAGTAGTTTTTTTTCCCAGTTTTTGCACAACATTTCCTTATCTTATATGGTTTTACTTCAATTATTTTTTAGCATCCATCAAATATATTAAACCTAAACCATACATGAACATGCGAAGTACAAATAGCCATACTTACCGGTCATTACATATGGGTAAAAATTATCATCTTCAACTCTGATTTTTCAGTTGCGCTAAAATATTTTTGTACCCATGTATTTTATGTCATCGTCAACCTTCTTCATCCTTTAACCCATTCTCCAGTTAGGTTCATAGATGAAATAATAAACCTAGGCAATGGTTTTTATAAATTGCACTTACGATTTTTCTTTCAAGGGAATTCGCAAGTTGGGATTGGAAACGTTAAATGGAAAAGATAATGTGGAATTTGAGATGAGGGAGCAACAACATGCTCCTCGAAGGTCTTACAAAGGCTACAACCGATGCATGGGTGGAGGCGGCCATAGGGGGGTACAGTAATGGTCGTGGAAGTCGTGGCAACAGTCGTCGTGATGGTTTTCAGAACGGGTGCGGGCAATATTACGACCATTCTGGTGGGACCTACTATTCCCGAAACAACTACTGGGATGGGGAGGCCTTGGTAGTTACGTTGGGGTCAACAACTGCCCGACCGCACCTTAGGTTGGTACTGCCGATTCATAGTTTATTCATCTTCATGTTATTTAAAAAAAAATGAGAGTTTTTGTTGTCGTGTATTTTTGAGAATTTTGTACTTGTATTATATGATTAAAAAATTGAAATATTTTCTAGAAATTAAATTAATGATGTAAAACTAATTTCATCCTTGTTCAAAATTTTTAGTTTCAAACACGTGCAAAATGATCACATGTCGAAGGCGTACCAAAAATACACGTGTCAACTAAATACGTGAAAAAATCATGAAAATTAGTTTAGATCTTAGTTCCAAACACGTGCAAAATAATCACATGTCGAAGTCGCACCAAAAACGTGCAAAATACATGAAAATTAATTGATATTTTTGCCTAAACTAATTTTCATGAATTTTGCAAGTATCATATGTCGAACTCGCACAAAAAATGCACGTGCCAGCTAAATACGTGCAAAATACATGAAAATTAATTAAGATTTATTCCTAAACAAGTGCAACTTCCTTCTTTCCTTTTGTCGATTTTTGCATACCATTTCATTTTCTTATAGTTTTACTTACAATTTTGATTTAGCCTTTCATTAAAAGTATTAAGCCTATATCGTACATGAACCTAATGGGAAATATAAATAGACATAGTTACTGTGAATTGCATATGGGTCAAAATTTTCACCTTTGACTATAATTTTCAGTTGCGCTTGGGTATTTTCGGACCGATTTATTCTATGTTTTCGTCAACCTTCTTCCATTGACCCATTCTTTGGTTGGATTCACATATTAAATAATCAACCTAGACAATGGTTTTTATAAAAATTGCATTTTGGATTTTTCTTCGAAGGAAGTTCGGGGTTTTTGTTTGAAAACGTATCCATTTCACCCTCCGCGTCTATTAAAAATACCAAAATACTTATTTGACTTTTGGTTCCATTAGGCCCTAAAGTCTAAGAAGACATGAATGATAAAGAACTGATCATTTTATTTTGTTCAATGATTAAAATTTATCGAAAATTAGTTTAATGATCATAGTTCGATTATAAACAAAAAAAGGGGGATTTTAATGTATTTTTTTGGAAATTTAATTAATGATGTAAAATTATTTTCATCTTTGTTTAAAAATTGTAATCCCAAACACGTGCACAATTATCACATGTTGAATGCGCACCAAAAATGCACGTGCCAACTAAATACGTGCAAGCATGGAAATTAAATTAAAGTTTAGCCTAAAAAAGCCCAACCC
>JAUOBV010165398.1:0-12290 GCA_032360425.1 Rubia occidens | reverse complement strand
GCAATTGCTTCTGCTTCTAGGGTAGAACATGCAGCAATAGATTTAGCTAAAGCTGCCACAACCAAACCATTAGAATCCCGAATTATAGCCCCAATTCCAGTCCTCCCATTTTGCAAGACTGAACCATCAGTGTTTAATTTGTAGGTGATCGGAAGGTTCCAGCGAACAATCCTTTGTTGCTTCTTTTTATTTGGAGTCTTCTGTATCATGAGTTTCGGTGTATTACTCAAGTTCCAGAAGCATTTGATTTTATTAGTGAGAAGAATATCATTTAGCAGATAAAGTGTGTTTTTGGTGGTCAAACTTATGCTTGGTGTTTGGTTTTCAAACAGGATTTTGTTTCTCGAACACCAAATGGACCAAGTAATGATGCAAGGTAGAATTTTAATAATTTTGTTAGCCTCTTGACCTGAAATATTCAGTTTCCAGTAAAAGTGGAACCGATCCCACAAGTAGAAAAAATCAGGAGAATGGATAGAGAAAATGTGATCGATGGTTTCCCATAATTTCTTAATTTCTGAGCAATTGCTGAAGCTGTGATGTAGGGAATCCGAATCGTCTTTGCAGTAGAGGCATTTTGATGGCATATTGAAGTTGAAGTCTTCCAGGATGTCAGGAAGGGATATTAGTCTATTTAGAAGTCTCCAGTTGAATAAACTGATTTTCTTGGGCAGATATGAAGACCATAGGTGTTTGAAGGATTCTATTTTCAGTTTTTTAAGTCTTATGGTTTCATAAGCTGATTTAGTTGAAAATTTTCCATTAGGTGAAGGTTTCCAGATTAATATATCATCATGCTCTGGCCAGATCTTGGTCTGTTGTGCCAAGATTTGAATGATTTCTGGTGACAGCAAGTTCTTTAGAGTAGGAAGAAGCTCAGATTTTTGGAGTGTGTAATCAGCAACTGTTAGTTCTGGAAAAGGTGCAATGCAGTTGTTGTTTAAAGCATCTATGAGACACCCTTTTCCAGACCAATTCGAATTCCAGAAAGATATTTCACCCTTCCCTATTTGTATGGTTGTGTGTTGATTAGCTATGTCATTAACTTCAATTATTCTTTTCCATGTTTTAGATTTTTTATGATGATCAGGGCACGACCACATGAAATTGGCCCAGAGAGATTTATTATGTTGTAACTTCCACCATAATTTCATGGAGAAACTTGTGATTAGTGTGTGAAGGTTTTTTAGACCAATTCCATTTTCATCCAGAGGATAGCAAAGTTTATGGTAGGCTTTCCATATTCTTCTACGTTTATTCTCTGCTGTGGTAGGATTCCATAGGAACCTGGCCATCATTTTGTGGATAGCTTCAATAATAGTTTTAGTAGGCTTAACAACAGTGATTAGGTGCAGGGGGATTGATGATAAAACATGCTTTATAAGTATTAAACGACCTGCTGTAGAGAGTGTTTTATTTTGCCAAGCCTGGAGCTTACCATTAATGGTATCTAGGAGTGGGTGAAAGTAAGAGTTTTTAGCTCTTCCTGTGAAGACTGGGCAGCCTAGATATTTGAAAGGTAGGGATCCCATCTTCATTTTAGTCTCAGCTTTGATGATGGATGATATACGAGGTGGGGCATGCTTGGATAGGTAGCAGAAAGATTTGTCGAAGTTAATTTTTTGACCCGTTGCTAACTCATAAGATTTTAAGAAACCAATTAGGGTTTGAATTCCTCTTTTAGAGTATTGCATGAATATTGCTGTATCATCAGCAAAGGATAAGTGGGAAATGTTTAACATGGATGGAGGAAGTTTAAAGTGGCTGATGTTGAGGTATTGGTAAAGGAAATTTAAGTTTTTCGAGAAGGCTTCAGCCATTAATATGAAGAGAATTGGCGAAAGAGGATCACCTTGTTTTAGTCCTCTGGAGGCCTTAAAGAAACCATTTGGAGAGCCATTTATAAGGACAGAGAAGAAGGCAGAACTTATGTTCCCTAATACCAGACTTGTAAAATGGTCAGAAAATCCCATTTTAGTTAAGAGTTGACCTAGAAACTGCCAGGAAACCCGGTCAAAAGCTTTCATCATGTCTAACTTGATTATCATATTATGACCCTTTGTTTTGGAATGCAAAAAATTGGTAATTTCTTGCATCAGTAGAACGTTATCTGCCAAATCCCTCCCTGCTGTAAAGGCAGATTGCTCAGGGCTGATAATTGAGTTCAGGTATGGTTTTAACCTCTGGGAGAGGAGTTTTGTCATGATTTTATTAGAAAAATTACAGAGGCTTATTGGTCTATAGTCCTTAAAGGAGGAGCACACCTCTTTCTTGGGGATTAAAACTATTAGTGCTGAAGAAATAGCTTTGGGTACTGGTGTAAGGCTTATAAAGTCATTAACAGCTTCCAGTGTGTCCTCTCTGATGGTATCCCAACAATGTTTATAGAAGCTCCCAGAAAAGCCATCTGGACCTGGAGCTGAGTCACTATCCATATCTTGGATTATGGATGTGAGCTCTTTCATTGTTGCAGGTTTGGTTAGTTCTTGGTTAATCTGTGTTGTTATTACTTCTGGTATGTTTTCCAAAATCCAAGAGGTGTTAATGCCTGTGGGATCTGAGAATTCGCCAGTTAGAAGATCTGAGAAAAAAGCAACTGCCTCTTCACAGATCTCCTTTTTTGTATTTAGCCATATTCCCTGTGAGTTTTTGATCTCAGTGATCATTTGTTTTCTGTGTTTTGATTTAACCGAGGAGTGGAAGAATTTAGAGTTTGTATCTCCCTCCCTTAACCATTTTATTCTTGACTTTTGCTTCCAGAAGATATATAATGCATGTATGATTTAAGTTTATATGTAATAAAATATTTCCAATTTATACATGACCAACTAATAAAAGTTTATTGTTCATGCACGTACTCATAGCAATCTTATATTTTGATTTTTATTGCTTTAATGAATTTTTTATGATATTATCAATACGTATCCAATAGTTTCAAAATATTTTTTTATCTATTTATATTGATTTGGATATATGGTTAAAATATGTGAGAGAAAATTTTGATTTAAACCTACTCTAAAATGTTTGGTTTTATTGTGTATAACACAAGCATGTCAAGCAATTATGTTGCTAAGACTACCCTTGAGGTGATGCCTCTTGTGGTTGCTTCTCATGCTTAAAAATCCAAGAAGTTAAAAAATTGCATGAACTTTAAGATGTGGCCACAGAAGATGTTCTCTACCTATCCACTGTGGGTCTAAAACACTATGTTCGTGAAGATCGTTTAGTTGTGAATGATAAGAGTTGTGAAGAATTCAAGAATTCTTCAGGTCTTGTGGCATGATAAGGAGTATGTTTGTCACAATTACATCATGAATGAACTGCATGATGTGCTTTGCAGCCTGTTTCAAGTGAATGAGCCATGGAAGCTTTTGTGGGAAATCTTGATCAAGAGTATATGGGTGAGGAAGCAACAAAATATGATTCTTATACCATATCTAGCAATTATTAGTTTACTTTAGAGTGATTATCTGCACACATATTGGTGTAATTATGTAATTCGAAGCTTATACGAAAAATTGGATATTTTGAGAATTTACAAAGAATTACGAGCTTTTAAAGACATGAAGACCCACTGTTGGACCCGTATGTGGCGGCACGTGGCCGCACAAAGAGGAATGGGAAGAAAAGATTGGCAGTGTGTGCGATGGGAAAGCAACACCGTGCAAATTGGACGGAATATCCTTGGAACCCAATTTTCATTTTGATTTAGCCTGTTGACTTTTGATGAATTAATTCTATTATTTGGTAATTTTCAAGTCTAATTAGGATTTCTTTTCTTATTTAGATTACAATTATTATTCATTGGAAAAGAATATTTCAATTCCAGTTTTAGTTAGAATTATATTGTTAATCTTCTATTTGTAATATAGTACATTCCTATTCTTGTTAGAAGAATATTTTAGTTTCGTTTATTGAGAATATTTTCCTGGTAACAGATTTTTGATTTTATAAATGAAGAACAAAACTTACAGTTTTAGATCTTCACTCTTGGTCTTTTACATTGCAAAAAATTAAAAAACCTTCACAAAACTAAGATTTCCAGCCTTTGGAATTACTCCTCCATTCTTCGATTTTGATTTGAAAGGCTAATGTCTCAGCCTTCAACTTTTCATCTCCAAACACTCTACTATTTATTTGGAGCCAAACTCTGTGCAGACAAGTAATCAGAAGCATCAGTTTCATCTTTTTCTTCTTTCTCGTCAACACGAATAAGGTTTTCTTCAACTCCCTTGTATATCTAAACTTGGGCAGCAATAAACTGCTCCACAGCTCCATCCCAAAGCTACAATCAACAAATAATTGTTGAGAATTTTCATCTTTGATAACAGAAAAAAAAAACTTTTTTTTTCTTTCAGAATACCAAATCTGTAAAGCCTATCTTTCATCACCAATTTACCGTTAGGGAGCAACCAAATAAAAAGCCTATGTTTAAGATGAATATTATTATGCCAAACGATCAGTTTTTTGCTCCTGCTTGATTTTCCTCCCTTCATTTTGTCATAGATTAAAGAAATTCCGAGATTACCAACTTTGTTGATTCATCTTTTAAGCATAGGATATACTGTTTCCTTCAGCTTCATCAATATTCTCCAATGCCAGCTATGAGTGTATGAATAAACAAAATTTTCAAATCTCTCCCTTCAATGTAATAATCTTTTATCCATTTTCACCATAGAACATCCTTTTTCTGGAAAATGTCCCACTAATGTTTTACTCAGCAATACTTTGTTCCATAGGATTGAATTTCTTATATCCATATGACCAGATTTATTGCTGTTGCATAAGGAGCTCCATGCTGCAGCCGAAAAGTCTCTTGTTTCTTCCTATGTTCCCCAAAGATAATAGGTACAAATATGTGTAATCCTTTTGTGCACACTCTCAGGTATGCTTAAAATGCTGCTCTGGTACCCCATTAAACCCATCAAAACTCTGTTTAGAAGCTGTATTTTACTTGCCTGAGACATATTTCTTGAGCTCGAGCTTTGAACTTTGCTTCTTATTTTCTCTACTAGTATTTCATAGTCATCTTCGCCCCATTTTACTGATGAAAAAGGTAAACCCAAATATTTCTTAGGAAATTTCCTCTAACTACATTCATAATTGATACCAAAACCATCTTTTTAGCCTCATCCGTCTTCTAGAAATAGACTTTAGACTTTTTATCATTCATTGCTAAGCCCATTGTTTCTCTCAATTTTCTCATAACTTCCTTCACCCTCGACATTGTTTTTCTGTTGGGACATCAAGATAACAGCATGTGATCCGCAAATAGCAGAGTATATACTTATGCTTTTTTGCATTTTTGGTGGTAGTCTATCCTTTCACATCGATTGTCCTTTTTCATCAATCTGGTAAAAACTTCCTATATATTAAGATTAAAAGAGGAGAAACTGGATCCCCTTGTTTAACTCTCCTTTTAGCCATAAATAATTTTGTAAACCTACCATTAATAGATAAGCACAATTTAGACTACATAGTATTCTTCTGAATCCATCCCAGTATAGTATCAGGGAATTTTAATAGCCTGAGCCATTCTATAAAAAAAATCCATTTATACTATTAAATGCTTTAGTGATGTCTATTTGAGCTACACAACTCGGTCTCATTGTCTAAATTCTATATTTGTTAAGCAGCTCCTGGGCCAAGAGAATATTATGTCAGATGTATCTACCTTTAATGAAAGGACTTTGATTATTGCCTATAAAAACCAAGCAAAACTTCCCAATTCTGTCATTTAAGATTTTTTAATAATCTTGTAAATTACAGAATGACTTCCAATTGGTCTAAATTTATATTGTACCCGAGGATGCTCTACTTCTGGTATTAGAGAGATAACTGCATTTCTGAAGATCAGTGGGATATTCTCACCCTTGAAAATGCACTGCACTGCCAATGATATATCATCTCCAATGTCTTCCTATGAATATTTGAAAAATGTCTTGAAAAACCATCTTTCCCTGGGCTATTTGAAGTGGTGATTCCCCACAATGATTTTTTATTTTAGTTTTATCAACTGGTTTTTATCAATCTCATCTGTTGGCTTAGTTTCAACTAATTTCCTTATTGAACTATTCCATTTTCTATTTAAGATACTTCCTCTTCAACCCCCAAACTGAGAACTGGAATGTTTGATCAGTTCCTCTTCTATTCTCCCCTGATCAGAAACAAAATTCCCTTCAATTTTCAGAGAGAAAATCCTATTCTGATATTGCATTTTCTTCAAAAAGTCATAGAAGACTTTTGTTGATCCATCCCTATCTTACTGTCACTATAATTATATTTTTGTTGAAGAAAACTAAATCTAGCTTCTTTTAATTTCTCAGCTACATGTATTGTTGTCTGTTCCCTATCCGACAACTCCTTTGAGCCAGAATTTTCTTTCAACTCCATATGTTTTTTCCCCATTCCATATGTCCTTTTTCAATGTTTTTTTTACTGATATCATCAAATTCTGACCTGCTAAGTATTTTAAGGGGCTTCTCCATTCTACTCAATGCCTTAGCTACATCCATAATATTACTTACAGTCTTCATTCTCCAAATTTTAACCACCATCTCATTGTAATCTCTGAACTGGTCCACATGTTAAAACATCTGAAGGATTTTCTCACGGATCCTCTTTTATGCTGAATTTTATCACTAGGTGCAAGTGATCAGAGATAAGTTCTTTCTTGATTTCACAAAAAAAATCCTGATATTTCAATATCCAGGCATTATTCACTAAACATCTGTCAATTCTACTCTTCATCACCACTTATTCTATTACTCCAGGTATATGTTGAACCTGTTGGTTTGATTTCAGCTCTAAATCATCAACCATCATTTTGAAATATTTCATTTAGTTTTTCTCTACTTGGTTTCCTCTAATTCTATCTTCAGATTTCAAAGGGGAATAAAAATCACCTAACATCTGCCAGGATTTACCCAATCTATTATGCAGGTTAAGAAAGCTTCACAAATTATTCCTTTTCAAGACTGTGTTAAAACCATAAATTATAGTGCAGTGGAATACACTATTTTCATCTTTAGATTACACTCAAAATCAATGAACCAATTACCTACCTATAACACTTTGACATCAAGAATCTTAGGTCCCCAAGCTACCCAAATCCTCCCTCTTTTGTCATTTGTAATGTTAATTACCAGGTTCCAGCCAAGTCCCACTCTTCTCCAAACATCACCTTCTTTTTATATTTGAATTTTCGGTTCTAGAATTCCAAGCAAGCCAATGTGGTTTCTCCGATTAAACTTCCGCACTTTATTATGCTTTGGTCTTTTATTGAACCCTCTAATATTTCATGTCATCAATGTTGATTGTTGATTTTCAAAAATTTGTACCCAGTTTTGCGGTTCTCCCTCTTCTACTCGATCTCCCCACGATAGGCTTTTACCTTCCACTTTTTTTCAATGAATTTCACCAAATATGGGTTTTGTATTGCGGTTTGAGCTCCCCTAATGTGTAACCCACAATTTATTTCTCCTTGCTTCTTCACATCTACGTTCCTCACAACTCCTTCACCCATCTCCATATCCATCTTTCTTCATACTTTCTTCTTTGGCTTCTTCTCTCACGAGCTGCCCTGCAAGTTTCTTTGGTTTCCTCTCTCAATTGTTACATAATCTGCCCATATTGGCGATGATAAACGCCGACCAGGAATTCAGACGAAGTATGGAATTTGCATAGTATCGCACCTAAGTTTGCCCATGGTAGCCCTGTGGAATACATTGTGTTTTTTCATTAAGAATATTATTAGAAGAACTCTATATTTTTTTTTCTATTTATGGTAGAATTCTTGTCTTGGAAGGAATATATTACATTTTTCATTTATAGAATAATTATTGTTAGATGGAAGAATTATTCATTCCTTCTTTAGTTAGATGGCTTATATTATGAATTAAAAAGAATTATAGATATCTTGTTAGCGCATTCAGAACGATCTTATCTCATATATATCCATGATTATTTATAACTCTGGCACGAACACATGAGATTTCTCTAGCTAACTTGAGTTTCTATATTTTGGATGGAAGCTTTGAGGCATATCACTCTAGAAAGTTGTCTTCACAAACTGTGTTAAACCACAAAGCGAACGTGAATGTTAATATGCTTAGGAATTGAAGACAGACCTTGATAGATCCAATTCAAGAGAATAAGGATGAAATAAAGGAAGAATGAAAGTTGGAGGATGGAACTAGGATCATTGGCGCAAATCCCAAGATACTACGGCCTTAGGATGACAATCATAACCGCGATCTGATCGAATTTTTTTTGTTGATTATGACGCTAACCAATCTTCCTCTATTCTCGAAAAAGGGCCATTATTAACCTATTTTTAAGCCATCATCACTTTCCCTTGACGCTTTGAAGAAAAAGAAGATAGTTGTGAATGGCAAGAAATTGTAAGAGACCTTCAGCAAGTGTGAAGTGAATGCCCCTTTGCTCAAGCACATTAAAGTCATTTCTCGATATCCTCAATTATTGAAAGATATGTATACTAATAAGATGATTAAAAAAATAAAATGTGGCAAAGAAAGTCAAGAAAAGTAGGGATGCATCTGCCGTGATTAAAAAGCATACACCTTAGAATTGTGGAGATCCATGTGAATAATGCACTATAGGTGACATGAAAACTAAAAATTTCATGTTATGTTTAGGGGTACTCATACACATTATTCTCTCCACTGCATATAAATCACTAGGGTTAGGACCATTGATAGAAACTGATATTCGAATTGAACTCACCAATGGGCTTGGAGTACTCACCTTAGGTATAGTAGAGGATGTTTTGTCATGACTGATAAAATGATATTACCTACTGATTAATTAATGGTTAAACAAATATCTTGAAAATCACTCACATTTCTTGTTAGGGAAACCGTTTATGAAAACTACATGCATAAAGATTGACGTAAATAGTGGTACATTTACTATAAAAGTTGACGGGGATAGATTCTAATTTAATATTGGCAAAAGTAAGAATAGTGGTTACATTAATGTTCATTGTTCATGTGCTATGCATTCTAGAAAACCCAAAAAAATGAGAGTCATTAATCATGATCTTTCAAAATAACCAATGAGTCATGTTGTAGAGTTTATATCTTCACTAACACAAAAAGAAATCATAGCCAGCATGATATCTAAAGGTGAAACTCTACCTATAGAAAGGGTTAAGGTTTCACTTTAGTAGATTATGGAACACCACATGGAGGCTTTTCACAAATTAGTCATCTATAACCTCAAGCTAAAAGGAGAAAGAAATATATTCAAACCTGGAATGTAGTCCAAAAGTTTGAAGTATTTCATCTTCTCTATCCAGATTAGGTTCGAACACCTTGGGAAAGGCCATACAAGGTGATGCAAATACTTCTAAGCGATGTTAGAGAAAAGAAATTTGGCATTGAGTTTTGGGATATATACCAATGTAACTCGACCTGCCAATATAACCCTCAGATAATTTTGAGTGTAAAAACAACTCTACTAGTTAATGTAAGTGCCAGTATAAACCTCAAGCCCCATTTCCGGCATTGATTCCAATTTCTGGCATTGATCGCATGTAAATTGACCAAAATACCGTTTGTACTAAAATCAGAAATTGAGATGACAAATTTACCCTTATTGTCCGTAAGCCTCACATTAGCTTTTATTTTAACTCCTTTTTCCTTCAAAAACTATCCTGTTTGCATTTTTCTTCCAGGCTACCTTGTACCACCATTCTGCTACTACGTAGGAGTTCCACCGCCCTCATCCGTATTACCTTTGTCGTGAAACTTGTCACCAAAAGTCTAGACTGACATTCTGGAGATTTTAATGTCGTCTGCTGCTCAAGGCAACCCGTTCTTCACTTGAACCCAAGTTTTTAATTAGGGGAAAAGTCAAATTTTGTTAGGGTTGTTTGGTTTAATGATGGGTTTTATGATTAATATTGTTTTGTCGATTGTTGAATTATGCAATATCTTGACGAAGGTGTAAAATGGATTCATCGAACTGCACCCTGAATCGTGTATGTTCCGAAAGATTCATTTGAAGGGTTTGTAAGATGGGAACAAGTGTGTTTGATTCCAAAACGACAAGAAATACATGGAGACTAAATCATCGATGCAATTTTCATGTAATTCGAGAAGAGGTAGTAGTGCAGGTTTAATTACCTAGCAAGAGTTTCGTTGAACAGTAATGAGGATGGATAGTCCGATTGAGGTTGAAGAAGATTTGGTTGGTCCTGGTGAAGGTTTTGTTGCACCTCAAAACAGTTACAATTTTTCATTCTTTCTTAAGGCATTAACAGTAGTGAACTTGGTTTTTCTGGGTGCAAACACGTTCCACTTCTTGTTGAGATTGTTGCGTTAGGGATTGTTTGTCTATTCATTTGAATGTTGGGGTAGATGATGGTTGTAAGATTTGATGTGTGTTTTGCAGAATTTAGACATGCTCAATGCTAGTCTTTATTTTGTGCAAGGTAGTGTTAGTTGATGTTGTAAGTTGATCTATGAATTGGATCATTTACAGGAGTTGACATGAACTACATGTTTGCAGCATGGCTATGGCCAATATCATAGTATAGAATAATTATTTTGTAAAAGGAATAAGTATTAAATCAACCCTAACTATATTTATAAAGTGCTGATATAACCCCACATGATTTGATAAAATACAAATATGATCCTACATATATATTGAACAAGTAACCCTAAGTTATTAAATTGAAAATATAACTCTTTTTAAATTTATAAAGTTCGGAAATAACCCTAGATTTAGTCAGTTTGTGCATGTGAAAAAGAAAATCTTAACACTATATTCAAGTATTACTAGCACCCATGGAGTTGAAAATATGAAAATCATTTTGAACTACAAACGTTACACTAGATTAATATTAGTTCAATTGTTTTACAATTGAAGTGAACCACACCGTACACATAGTGTGCCAGATAGTTCCTATAAACATCTGCAAAAGCCAACGTAGGTAGCAATATACACAATACTGGTATAACACTGTTTAAATTTATGAAGTAATGAAATAACCCTAGATTTAGTCAGTTTGTGCATGTGAAAAAGAAAATAGTAACACTATATTCAAGTATTACAAGCACCCATGGAGTAGAAAATATGAAAATCATTTTGAACTACGAACGTTACACTACATTAATATTAGTTCAATTGTTTTACAATGGAAGTGAACCACACTGTATATATAGTGTGCCAGATAGTTCCTATTAACATCTGCAAAAGCCAGCGTAGGTAGCAATATACACAATACTGGAATTACAGAAACTAGAAGGTGCTCCATACGTGTTCTACAGTTCCACGAAAACAATTTAACTAATGAAAATTTACAAAATTAAAATGCATCTTTCCCAAGTTTGTCAAAAGACGCAAAAGGTGGTGAAAATTTCAACTACGATCAACTGGAGGTTATTGTGATACACTTTTTTGTCAGACTCCCTGTTTCCTTCTTCGGACTGAGTGAGAATGGGTGAGGTGGTTGTGAACTGGAAGAAGGCATCAACGGGGGCCACGAGAGACAATGATAGAGCTAGAGTTGGGCCAATAAACCTGGCAGCCCTCTCACTGACCAGAAAAGTCTTCCCCACATACTGTTGGCAATAGCCTCCCATGTTTTACCCCGATACAGGGATCTCTCTCGGTGGTGGAGGCCCATATTCCTAAAAAAGAATGGATGATGCACTTGAATAATAAATTTTTAAGGATGTACTTAAGCATTTTAAACTTTAAAAATATTACATGCGGGTCTGATGGATTCATGAAGCCAATGCTTTGGATCACATTGTTCTCGGGCAGTGTGTGTAATAGGAGCAGGGGAGTTCTTGAGCATAGGTGAATTAAAGAAATAGATAAATAAATTTTCATAAATGTGGTTCAAGGACAATAGTTGGAAATGAAACAGTACGGACAAGAATCATACCTCGCCAGTGTACTGGCGGGGGTAAATGGGCGATTGTTGCGAAAGTTGGTGCTAGGCCTCCAATCTCCCTAGGGTCCTCATTGATCACGATATGGTCATTGGTAACTTAATCCTTGACCAAGTACAAACCTTGGTCATTCTTTGCACCAACGTATTCTTCTATCAGAGGTTGCTCTCCCCGCATAACATAGTCAGTCCAACATGAAAAACTGGTTTTACCTTTAAGCGTTAATTACTAGACTTACTGTGTTCCAACGTAGTCCTAACCAAGTGCGTAAAATAAATAAATAAAACAAGACACACGACTTGGTTACGCAGTTCGGTGAAATCCACCTACGTCTGCGGGGCCTAGCCCAGTTCAGAATGAATT
>JAUOBV010165293.1:0-12292 GCA_032360425.1 Rubia occidens | reverse complement strand
ATGGTGGATTGGCATAATTGATATTAGCAATTAAGAGTGATTGCTTTAATCTTCAAACGATTCTTTAGTCTATTGATGACCTATTGTTGTTACAAGTTAAAGTTAAACTTTGAAATTATATTTTGGTAGTTCAGTCAGGGTTGTGTTTGGTGTGGTTTCTTTGATGAAAATTGATAGCTTGAATTGGTGTTGACTGTATCAAGTAACTTTGCTGGACAGTAGAACCTCCTTGATCTCATTTTGATTTGCTGATTAAGTATTTGAATAATATGTAGTTATCAGTCTTTTACTTGTTGGGTAATATACAGTGATCCTTGAGCAATGGGTGTCAAACAAGCAATTAAGAGTATGAATGTGTTTCGCAGCTTGAGTAGCATATGCTACAAATAACTAAATCTGGAGCTTTTGGTATATATCTTATTCCCTTATGCATTCTTGCATGATTAAAAGTTCAATTTTAATTTTTTTTTAAAATTCTAGTTATTGAATCGTGGTCATTTTTAAATGAGTGAATGTATGCATGTTCTTACAAACTTTTGCTCTTATTCAATCCATTTTAAAAAAATCATGTGCGTGTGTAAAATTATGTCATCCCTTCCCTACCAGATTACCTCAATAAGAAATTCATTTATGTTGCAGTGGCCTTATTCTGGTGCTGGTAGAACCAGCATTGTGACACTCTCAAGGCCAAAATCAGCCTCGTCCACTCTGGTCAACTACAAATCATGCACTCCTTCACTACTTCTTGTCTCTCAAGTCTTCTTAGAAGTGTAATTTTGTGAAATGAACTACAGTATTTATCTTTGAATTTTATATGCATCTGATCGTAGTTTAATGATATGCCTTTTATGACAGTTTCAAACATATGAAAGTAATGCCATGTTGTAACATGTGACATGATAAGTTTATAATTGTGAATGGTATTTTAGATTTTTCTAATTTCATTTGGATTGGATCTTCTGAATCATTTTGGAAGCCATCAAATTGTTTGTGACTATTGCATTGCTTGTTTAAACATTTTGGTTTCAGAAGCTACATAACTTGAAAACATCATCGGACTAAATTTTCTCATTTCTCATTTCGTAGCCCATCCTGTTTTGTGAAGCACAATGAGGTTCTTGACAGGATCTCCTAGGCACTTGTAGCAGTCGGATTACAGCCGATACAAAATCTCCAAGTTGTATACAATCCTAAGCTTACAGTATTCAAACAACTAATTACATGCGGTAAGTTTAATCAAAACATAGAGCTTTTGGCTTATGTAATCACTATTTTTCCCGATGCTGCCTCTTTTCCTCATGTAACCAGGATCTTAGGATCTCAAAAGGGTTCCGGAATATGATGATGAAATGTTCTTTATCTTTCAGTTGCCGTTCTCACTGAGTGCAATTGGGCTTTAAATTCTTGTAGTTTTCCCAGCTTTTTGATTACTCAATTTGTCCTTCTGTCTTTGGGTATTTTTCCCTTTCTGAATAGCTAGCTCAATGTCATTACAGTAATCTTGATTCTTAATTTGATCTTGTTGAGAGTATTGGATTTTGGGAGGCTTTGTTTTGGTCTCATGATAGATGTAAAATACTTCCTTTCCTCTTGACTACAATGTGTCGTGTTTGAACTCCAAATTGTCTTCCTTTGGCTTTTATGTGTTATGGATCCTTTAGGTGAACCATTAGTAGCAAAAAATTATGCGATTACATCCAACCTTCTTGTATCAGCCAAGTATTGAGACTAACAGTAACAAGGGCTTCATCTAGATAAAAAAATGCACTTATCAAATATGATTTCACTTGTGAACTAACATATACTCCCTCTGTCCCAAGATTATTGGCCTATTTGCTTTTTCAAAGTCAAAATTTGTAAACTTTGAACCTAAATATCAATTTATATATTTATAATAAAAATATCATGTGAGATCTTGTTAAATTCGTCTTAACGTCTATTTTCTAAATATTATTATTTTTATTTGAAAGTATTGTATGTAGCTAGAGATATCGATGGTCAAACATGAAGTCCGTGAAAAAGCAAATAGTCCAATAATCTTGGAACGGAGGGAGTAGTTATTAGTTCATAATATTAGAATATTAACTGATGATCTTATGCAGTAGGGTGATGATGGTGGTTGGGCTGAATCCCATGGCCAAGAGTGAAGTGTCATGAGCCAGGGTCACAATGGTCTTTTCCTTATTAGCTAATGAGTTGTACGGATTGATAGTCAAAAACAGAAGTTACGTCGGAGCTCATCGGAGTTATTGGTTGGTTGTGATTCCGGTAAAGCAATTATCAATTCCTTTGTAATAAATAGCTCCTTCTTAGGCTGTAGAAAGGATCTGGTTTTGCTATGGTGTAGATTTGCAAATCACAATTCTGATTCTTATCCCTTATTCTCTCTGATTTCTTATCTATTTGTTTGGTTCAATCAATAGAAATTACTCTTTTACTTTCTTTAACTCTTTGGTTCGTAACATGAAGCCAACACGACTGCATCATGACATCAACATTGGGCTAAAAGCCCATGACAACTGGAATATCTCCTAATTGAAGTATATTTATGGGACTAAATTGTTTTTTTTATCCAATATCATCTTTTGGTCTCCGAGACTAATACCGCGTATATTCAGCAACCAACAAATATAAAATAATTTTTTGGTCCCCAAAGGTGATTTTTCAGGTAAACCGAAATTATTTTTCGATATAGTTAGGAGTATTTTCGTAATTTCACATATTAAAAAACATAAAAAATAAACCCTTCGATTTCCGATTGTCGTTCTCCTCGCCGATGAAGAACGGAGTCGGTGAAGGTGATACAAAGTTCCGATCATTGGTGAAGAACGAAAAGTTTCCAATCGCCTTTCCAAGATTGAGAGCTTTCCATCCCCATTTCAATGGCGGCAAAGGGCTCTCTGTTCCTCAAATCCCCAATCCAATCCCCATCCTTCCCCAAACCTTGGAAATCCCTCTTCACCCCTTCTTTCACCCTCTGCGTGAAGAACAAGCCTTAGAACCAGACTTTGACTCTCAGCGACGACGACGAGCACGAAGGTGGAACAGAGAACAACGACAATGGAAACGGGAAGAGGAAGACGACGTCAAAAGATACGAACATTCATTCCACATTGAAATGACAATTATACACAAAACGGTGAAAGGAGATGGTGATGTTCATCGGCGATGTAGAATCCGCCGATTGAGTTAAACGATTTTATAGTTCATTGTTTTATGTTATAAGAATTTTAGTAAATTAGCCCATGATCTCAAGTATGAAGGTCAAGAGTTTAAGGATTTTTTTTCCTTTTCGGATGAGTTTTTTTTTTCAAGTTAGATTCAATAGTTATTAGTTCAAAATTTTAGAATATTATCTGAAGATTTTGTTTAGTAGGGTGATAATGGTGTTTGGGTAGAATTCCATGGCCAAGTGCGAAGTCAACACGTATACATTATAGAAATTATGGTTTTATCAATTATTTATATTAATTCAATTAATTCGTTGTAACTAAATCAAGTACGTTAAAACATAACAGTTAACACACGAGATTTGGTTACGCAGTTTGGTGAAATCACCTATATCTACAGAGTCTTGTCCATTTCAAAATAAATTCACTAATCAGAAATACACAGTACAAAGTACACCATACAATTATAATTATCTTTACTAATTACAACCATGGATTTTGCAAAGTACACCACTCATGGAAATTGGAATTACAAAATTCAATTCCTTGGATTAAGAAATTAAAATATATCCATCCAATCAAACTAAATCTCATACGGAAAGGGACATTATCATACCAATTCCAATTTCTTCCAATTCAATCTAATCGCATAAATATATGAATTGATATGATCTTTAATCTCAAACATGGATGGAATATATCTGCCACCTCAGATTTCCTTTTGTCACATATATTTCCATATTGATGTTTCAATATATACTTTTCATATTTGGTCAATTTTCACAAATTGTCAATTAACAAAATATGGACTTTACAGTTATGACATGAACACTGGGCTAAAAGCCCATCACGACTGGAATATCACCTAATTGATATATGAAATCATGAATATTTGGGAAGTCTAATATGGTAAAAGTTTCAATATGGAGTGCGTATACTTTATATAGTATGATTTCCGAGAACTTATGAGGTTTAACCCCCTATAAATACCCAAATATGCATATATTCTATTTATGATATTCTCACTATTAAGAACAAACACTTTTGTGATGACTTTAACATTGGGAAGTTTTTCCCACAACACCCCGTTGGGAGCTCCGTCTTGTAGGTTCAGTGTTTAGGGGCAAGACTCGGCTACCTAATCGATGTCCACCCAACATCAAGTGACCAAAATTTTATTACTTATTACTTTTTAATTTGAAAATTTCTTTTAAACCATATTTTAAGTTAATAAAACTTACTTATAATGTATTAGTTCATGAGTTTAAATCACATATTAAAAGAATATTTTTATAACATATTTTTGTAGTTATGAAATCATAATTTCAATATATAAAGTTATTGAATTATAATTTTAATATTATTAGAAAGCACATAGTGACTTTAAAACCCTCACTATTAAATAACCTAGATGACTAGTGCCATATATTCAATTCGTAAGTAGAAATAAAAATGTGGAATCAATAGGCTTGCAAAAAATTATACATGTGATAAACATTCAAGCAATTCATCGAATTACGTTAAGAACTAAATCTAAACAAGATCTCAGTTTGGTGCCACGGAATAAAGGGGAGGATAGTAAACCTCAATCCTTAAATTAGATTGGTATGCAAGTTTCATTCATGTTTTCCAGGTAGAATTTCAGTCGGGTTAGAATAAAAGTTCAATCAGGAACGCCAGGTCGGTAAAATGCGTTAATTCGTAGGTCTCAAACATGTCATTCGGTCTGGGAACAATTCGTTGAAGTGGAGGAATTTTTTGATGCAACATGGTGTGTGGTGTTTAAAGAAAAAGCATTCAAGCCAAGACGGGTTGGGGTAGGATTTAAAGAGAATGGGTCACATTTGAGGCGGGTCTAGGGTTTTGGTTACCATGTTGGGTGGGGCCACCATGTCGGGTTGGGTCATCACAGCCGGGCCAGGTATCCAATTGGGCTAAAATGGGTTGCATATTTCCAATGTAGATCAATCAAGCTGGATCTTTAACCATGATGGGGCATAATTTTCAGCACAATATAAGTAATTTTTAAAATATCAATCAATGAGTAGGAATTAATAAAAAACAGTTGTGTCCTGTTCAAGTCCAAAGGGAATTTCATCTCCGGTGATTGAGAAATATTGTTGAACCTCCAATGGAGGCTCTTTGATGATATTTTCCATTTATTGCCTCCATTCTCTTATATTTTTTTAGTTGAAAGCTACAAACTCGAAAAACATCATACATGACAAACGGCTGCTCGTCTGTAACACAATGACTCGAGAGAAAAAACTTTGAAAACATGTTTGGTAATACAACACATTAAAAGACTGATTATATGTGACACAATAAACGAAATGATAGATCCAACCTTTGGATTTGGGTAGGGAGTAATCTTGTAGGTAGTGGCGAAGTTAAATTTTTTGAGATTTGGAGTTGTGGTCTTGATAGATAAGCTCTTTGGCGGGTGACTACGACTCAAAGCAATTGTGTTTTTCATTGAAGAGCAACATCACTCAATGATAAGACCTGTATTTTGCTTAAGTTTTTATCATTATTATGGGTTTTAGTTGTTTGATTTTAGTTGCTTGATCAAATTCCTAACCTTAATGCAACTATGAGTTTTCCTCATAAGTCTTAGATTTGAAGTTTCTTTTAGTTAAGCGCTTCTATGTAAATAAGTTCTATCCCACTACTCATATAATAAGAACGACTAATTTTTAATAGGTTTTGGAAAATCGATCATTAATATTGAGGGTTGGGTACCCTAAAACCCCATCACAAAGAGGGTTTTAAATTTTAAAACAAGAACGTGCTGAAAAGAAATGTCCAGTAATTTTGAAACCGATAACCATGTTTCTTTTAGCGCACATGGAATTCAAGGTTTGTTCACCCATTTCATTCATATTGATCGTACGCCTCACACAAAATGAAATAAATCTCTGACATGACTCACACAAAGTAAGGTGAAACTCTCACCTAAACTCCACGCCATGGTGTGTTGAAGGCTTGAAAAATAATTTTAAAAAATCTAGAAGGGAGTAGAGATGAACACGAATTGCACCTGGCCAACGTAATGTTGGGGTCACGTGGATGGTGTGTTGAAGGCTTGAAAAATAATTTTAAAAAAACCTAGAAGGGAGTAGAGATGAACACGAATTGCACCTGGCCAACGTAATGTTGGGGTCACGTGGACAAAGCGAGTTTATTTGTTGTCTAATTGGATTAGAATGAGAACTTATAAATAGTATAGTGTGTCAGTTTCAAAAGTATAACGAGAAATAAAACAATGAATTTATTATATTACATAGAGTAAATCTATCAAAGAGGAAAATTGGGGGGAGGGGGGCTTGGTTGTTTGCTCCACACTATATTTGATTTGTCGTCCCACGTCACACCTTCGTTGTCGATAAAATCCTTTATTGATTGGACGACAGATTCGCTATGTCGTTGAAGGATTTTGAGCACTTCCGGAATATCATCACCATCTGTTATATTATGGTGACAATTCGTTTCCACAAGTTGTCGTGCGCCTGTGTCTCTGGGTGAAGCCTGTTTGCAAACAAGTCAAGAAAGGTTTTTCACTCCATTCATCCCAAATAAATTTATCCGATCACCAACAGTTTTGACGTAGACCACATGCTTAAAGAAATTACTTGTAACATGTGGATTTGAATACTTCAGTGCTTACCATTAAGAGGAAGAACAGAGAAAGTATGGAAAGAGGTAGCAGTCTCATGGTGATCATGTGTAGATGCAAATTTGGCTCTCTATGTGATGGATGTATAGCTTCAGATATTCGGGTCTCCTTTTATAATTGATGAATTGAAAAGATTGAGTAAATCTTATGTATTTATGAATAACTATTATGTTCCATTTTAAGCTGCGCACTCTGACTTTCACCAGTTGATTCAAAAAATATTTGATCTTTAATATTTTTTATTAAGGATGATTAAAATTGAAAAAGTTGATATTATGAAAATATATGTTATGACGAATCTAACAATGTATCACTCAATGATATTTATGCTAATGCACCTATTCAATTTTGAGGTCAAAACTAAGAAGTTTTGATTAAATGAATAGTAAAATGTCAGGTTGAATTGGGACAGATGAAATAATTAATTGGAGTAAATGTTAAATAGCGTTGCAGCGCTCAACTACATAACTTAACAAATTAATTTGGGTTATGTAAATCTTAAAATAAATATGTTATTTTAAAATTTAACAATGTATATCCATCTTAAAATTTTATCAATCTCAGGGAAATCACAAACAAAATTTAATAAATATGTTTTGGATATACATTGAGGTGACTTGTTCATTAAATTTTGGCTACCCTTTACATTAATTTTAACTTTATTAAATTAAATAATCTGAAAATAAAAAGTGTTTGACAGTTTATTTTAATACTGAAAATCTAAGTTTTTTTTTATCAAACTAAAAAAATATAGTGAGATTAGATTTGTTTTTATTTGTCTGATTCTTAATTTTAGAGCCCGTCTCTTGAAAGACGGTCTTTACATAAATTATGGAAAAATCAAGGTTTAAACTGTAAATTAGCAAAAATTAATATAAAATTTGTGGATTGCATTAATCGAATCATAAACTTATAACTAATTAATGTTGAATAATAAAATTTTAATATTGCAACTAAAACCTTTTACCATCCTATTATTATAGTTAAATCTCATCTTTTCAAAAACATATGCATGGAAAGACGATTTTTTTTCTAAAAAATTGCCTTAATTTCAACAAATAATGTTATAATAGACCATCATACTTTTAGAAAAAATCTCAATATACCCCTTATCAATTGAATATCGTTTGCCATTGCATTATTTTTAAGATTTTAAAGTGCATCACTGCCTCTAATTCCTCTATTAGCACTACCAGAGTAAATTTAAAATTTTCATTCTGACCCGGTGTTTAATTACTATTTTTATAAACTAATACTTTTTAAAATAGAGGTGATCTCCTCTTATGCAACCTAAACTTTAGCCAGGATCGTTTATGTAATTCTAACTCTATTCTAGTTTCACGGGCCTATCTCTAATAATTTTTCAGGGATCTATCTCTAATATTTTTTTAGGGACCTATCTGTAATATTTTTCCAGTGACTTTTTTGTCCAATTTTTTCCTATCATTTTCTCGTCAGCTGCAATTGGTAAAAAAAAAATTCAATTTTTAAAAGATGCAAAAAATTCAATATGACCATCGAATTGAAAATCATTAACTTCATCTACAACTAACAAAACATCAAAGGAAAATCATAAAATATTGACTAAAAAATTGCTGCAAAAATATATAAAAATAAAAATTAACAAAAAATTGAAAAAACATCGACTATAAATATCAATATCAACTAAAAATCATAAACATCATAAAGTGGGAATTATAAAAACATCAACAAAACTTAAATTATCAATTTTTTTAATAAAAACTACAAACACCAACCTATACTACCCAAAAGCTAAAAGCATCAATTTCTATCACCTAAACTTCATCCGGGTAATGAAAAACGTCAACATATGAAAAAAACACACTTCAAAGCAACAACCTATATCACCAAAAAAACTACAAACATCAACTCCTATCACCTAATACTCAGTTAGCAAATGAAAATCATCAACATGAGTGGAAAAAAATATCAACTCATATAACCCCGAAAAAACTACTGAACATCGATTCATATCAAATAAAACTCACTTGAAAAATGAAACACATCAACATGATAGGAAAAAAAACTAAAAACATCAACAAAAAAGTTACGGTACATCAAGAGTATAATTTTTTCATGCGAAAATAAAAAAAACATCAACTTTTTTTTAAAAAAAAACTACAATTATCAACCTATATCACCCAAATTATACACACATCACCTTCTAACACCTAAAATTCATCCAGAAAATGAAAAACATCAACATGAGAAAAAAGACACTACAAACGTCAACTCTTATCACCAAAACCTTAGCTGAAAAATGAAAAACATCAACACGAGAAAAAAACTACAAATATCAATACATGTCACCCAAATAAAATACAAAACATCAACATATTAAATAAACCTCACACGAAAAATATCAAGATGAGAGAAAAAAGTCACTAAAAACATCAACTCCTACACCTAAGGCTTGGCTGGAAAATGAAAAATATCAGCATGAGTTTTTTTAGAAATATCAATCCATATCCCCAAATAAACTACAAAAAATTAAATCATATCAAATAAATATCACCTGAATAATGAAAACATCAAAATGAGAGAAAAAAAACTACAACCATCAACCAAAAAGTTACAGTGCCTCAACAACATAAATTCATTAAAAAAAGGTGCTAGTGGGATTCAAACCCATGCCACTAACCTCAAAGCCCACATAATAACCACTACACCAAAGAACAATTGTTGAACCTTCTCTCAGTCAAATAATAATAAATCTCAGCATGCACCTCAAGAATAATTCTTCGAAAAATAGGACCAAGTGGGATTCGAACTCAGATCTCTAATCTCAAATATTAGAGTACTAATCACCACACCAGATAACCTATACTAATCATATACTTAGTCAAATAATGTTAAATCTCTGTATATTTCTATGAAAATAAAAGTAAAATTAAACCTCAATTCTCATGCGCAAAACCTCAGTCCTTCGCAGTCCGCCGTAGTTCGCACATGTTTGTACGTGCAGTATTATTCTTTAATGACACGTGTGGATCTCACACGCTTAATGGAAGAGAACAGCAACGTCGTTGCCTCCCCTCGTCATCGTCGTCGCTATCGCCTCGCCGTCTGCAAACCCTAACGTCCTCGTTGTCGCCTCTCTATGCTGCAAACTCACTATGGATGTGCCACTGTTGGAGAGCGGCAGAAGAAGTTTGAAAAGCTCAAAGAGGTTATGAGGCAAGGCGGTGTGGTTGCAAAGCCTCACTCTCGCAGTGGAAGTACGAGAACGTTTCTACAGAAGAATCGCCATGAATGCAGAAATGGTTGAGCCGCAGCGGTATCGGTGGAGGCAAAGAATCACTGGCGGTTTCCCTAGCTCCACTATGAAGCCGGCGGAAAAAGAAGCGTGGCAGAAAAGTGGCGGTTACAAGATTCAGATCGATTGGAGAGGAGGGAGGAAATGAAAAGAAAATGAAAATCATGTTATATACATAACATTTTGATAATTGCACAGTAGGTATCTAACTTTTTTAAACATATTTTTAAGAAAATCATCCCAAATAAAACTTACAATAATTGAAGAATAAACCTTGGCCTTGAGTTTAGACTGGCTGGAAAAAAATTGTTTTGAATATATATATATATATATATATATATATATATTAAGTGATGAAAGTTTTAGTTCATAATATCTTATGAAAATTTCATACAAAAGTTAAAGATCACGATAGTAAATAGTAAGATCACAAATTTTAAAAAAATAATTGTTAAAATATAGGGGTGGAAAATGGGCAAACGGATGAAATACGGGTTGGGTAAAATGGGTAATTAAAAAATATGGGTATGAACCATTTTGACCCATTTTATGATGGGTAAAAAATGGATCGGCTCAAAATGGGTCGCATTGAAACCCGCTCAACCCGCTGGTTGAAAGTCATTCAACTCACAGGTCAAAAATGGGTAAATCCCCTGGTTTCAACCCACATATAAACCCATATGAATTTATGTATTAACCCACGTGGGTAAAACCCGCAGATTTCAACCTATATATTGACCCATATGAGTTTATATACCAACCCATATGGGTGAACCCGCGGGTTTCAACCCATATATTGACCCATACGGATTTATATACCAGCCTATATAAGTAAACCCGCGGGTTTTAACCCATATGGGTAAACCCACGGTCAACCCACAAACCCAACCCGTTCAACCCATATTTTTCAACTTTTCATTTGACTCATTACCCATTTGACCCACACCCATACACGTTTAAAATTAGATAACCCGCTTGACCCCGCAAGTTACGAGTCTATTTTGCAACCCCTATTAAAATATATAAATATGTTTTCTAATCATGATTATAAGTGTTTAGATATGTTTAACGTATTGTTTCAAGAGTTTAAAATAATTATTTTGAGTAGTGTAGTCACCCGTCAAAATATAATTAGTTTTATGTATAAATTTCTTTGCGAAAAGTCTTGATTGTTCAATTTTGAGAAGTACTATTAATGAAGGGTGATTGAAGCACCTCGTGAAATCAAGAAGACACTGGCAAACTCTAGTCAAAACCTCAACTTTATGAACTTCACTAATACAAGGGACTAATTCGCAATGAATCCAAGCACTAGTTGCACCAAATCAACACAAAGACGGCTACGGTTCTAAGCACTAATTTTAAATTATAACAAAGATAATGGTTTAAAACTTAATAAGCAAAGAGTATAAACTCAAATTTCGAATTTGTGACACATAAAAGGTGTGTAAGGTGTTCTGAATTCGATCAAGCCTTCCCTTATTTATAGATAGGACTTTGGCTAGTACTAATCAGAAAGAATGCAAGATTTGATAATTTCCGTCAGAAACTGGAAAGATTTATGGCATCTTTAGAAGTGAAAACCATATCAAACTAATATCTAAAATAAATCACACGTCTGATGTATTTACTCGTGCTTTTCAATAATAACGTTCTAAGTTTAAATTTTATTTAATATTTCATTTCAATCAACTATTTTTATATCATCGTTTTATGTTATAAGAAAATACTTTTAATAAATTAGCTCAATATTTCAAGTATGATGGTCACTAGTTTAAGGATAAAATTTTCCCCCCTTCATATGAGTTATTTTTACGTTCAGATTTAATCGTTATTAGTTCATTATTTTAAAATATTAACTGATGAATTTATGTAGTAGTTTGATGATAGTGGTTGGGCCGAATTCCAGGGCTCCTTCACGACTAGAATACCTCCTAATTGATGTATATGGTAAGTCTGTTATGGTAACAATCACCAATATGGAGTGCGTATACTTAACCTAGTATGATTAAGAAAACTTATGAGGATTAACCCTTACAAATATCCTGGTACCAGGGGCGAATCCAGAAAATTTTCAATGGGGTAACCACTAATATATATATAAAAAATTTCTTAATATTAATGGTAAAATTTTTTTTTACATGGGGTAACCAAATACTAATTCCCCCC
>JAUOBV010165187.1:0-12293 GCA_032360425.1 Rubia occidens | reverse complement strand
CGACGATTACCTTTATAAAGAGCGATACTTTCCAGGTTGGATGTAGAAGCAGTAATGTGATTGGTATCTCCAGAGTCCATATACCGATCAGAAGCCAAATTATATGGCTGAAATTACTGTGGCTGAACTGTATATGTAAAATTGGTAATATCATTGCGACTTGCGTGAGAGAGCTTGTATCAGTATGCAACAAGATAATTGGGACGATGACACCACTAGAAAACATAAGTGTCACAGCCACGACCACCCTATTAGTTTAGACCGCCAGCGTCGGAGCCATAGATCGGTCGGCACTGCTTCCACGGCCTTGGCCACCTCTACCACGCCTATTACCTCAGCCTCCTCTGCCGCAAATGTGTTTTCTGGATATTTGTGGAGATGTAGAAAAGGTAGCAGGTACTATTTATAAAGTAGAAGACAATCGAGCTTTAAGAGAATACTCTAAAGCATCAACATCAGCCACAATCATATAAAACTCCGGTGGAGGATTTTGATCATCTGAGCAGATAAAAACTGAGAAAACGTGTCATTAAAGCCACAATAAAATAAGGTCGTAATGTCATCATCAGTATGAGTGTGACCCATAACACGCAATTTATCAAGAATGTTCTTAAAACAAGAGTAATAATCCTGAACAGATTGTTCATCCTGACGTATGTCATATAGGAGATCATAAAGATAAAGACGAAAAGAACGAGAACTTTTATGATATTTAGTGGCCAAAACATCCCATAGGTGAGAAACAATGATTATACCTTCGACTACTGACATCACAGATGGAGTAGGGGATGGAAACAACTACCTGAACTAGTTGATCTGATTAAATCCTAGTATCATAAGAATTTTCTAAAGCTTTGGAGGATTTAGCACTATTAAAATTCTTGTCAGATGATCCTTTAGAGGCTGAATCAGGGCGTAGATCCATCAACGAAACCAATTAACTTAGTAATACGTAAAATAGAAGAAACTTGAGTACGCTATTGAGAGTGGTTTGAACCATCAAGATTGATGGTGATGCAGTTGATCAATGAAGGAAGTGAAATAGACGTCATCAGGAACGAGCATTAACAGATCCAAATACAAAAGAAAAATCAAATTGCACCAATCACATAGCAAGCTTGTGATTAGCAGCTGACGACTGATCTAACTTTTGTTCATGGATTTTGGAGTAGCAATAACAATGAAAGACAACAGGACAACGATGGAAAATCAGAAACGTGGTTGTGCATGATTGGTGAAGTGGCAGCGTGCAGACGAAGCGTGAAGGAAGTGACATCCAGGTTTTCTGATTGGCGAACGACGTCAGCTCTGAGGCCCCGATGATCGTGAAAAGATAGTGAGTGAGCACAACCGAGGATTGAAAAGCAGGAGGAAAAATTTGGTAATTTTTGGGTAAAGCCAAGAACATTTAGAGAGACCTAACTGATACCATGGTAGATTGTAAAATCCACAAATAATTGTGGCTGTGTGTATTGATATATAGTGAGTACAAAGGGTATACAAAGTCTAAAAATACATGGAATATGATACATACAAAACTAATCAGAAAGGGTATCACTTTCTTATCATGATTCTAAATCAATTAGATCTCTATTAGTAAGATTTCCCCCAATTACACACATAATTAGAGTTTCCCCCCAATATTCAAGCTTGTTCTTCACATCATCCATTTTAATCTCTACCCCCAGTTCTCCATCTACAATTTTAGGTATAATATAATAAATTTTCATTCCATTAGATTGCACTCAATTCCCACTAATTATATCAACCCATAGTTTACCTTCACTACCCACAACCACTTCAATCTTAACTTCATTATTTATCCTCTCATCTAGGTTTATAGATTGTACCTCCTTTTCCGATTGTGTTTCCACATCATATGCTTCCCCAATTTCTCCATCTTCATCTCTTTTTCCTTATTGCTAATTGGCAGCCTCAATAAAATCCTCTCGTATTACTATGCTTAGTTCGTAGTTGACTGATCCACCTTCTTCCGCGGCCGGCCTCGCACCCACTTCATAGCTACCGTGATTTCACTCTCACTGTGTGTTTTCACCGCACAACCAGCTCCTATTATTATAAATATAATTTTTATTTCATTAATATTAGATTGCAGAAATATAAAAATGTGTGAAAAAAATATAAAATTATGTGGGGACAATAATGATGATGTTGTTGAGTTGTGATTGTAGAGTTAAATGAGATTTTTGGTGAGTGTAAGTGAGGAGAGAGAGTGATTATATTATTTAAAAATTTAAAAAGTTGAAGTGTTGGTGAGTTTTGCGAGATGATGGTTGTAGATGTTCTTTGGGAAGTGAAGGTTGTAGATGTTCCTAGAGTACCTACAATGGTGAAGTGGGAAATAGAGTTTTTTCGAGTTTAGTGCTACAATGAGAGAGTTTTTAGTCAAGCGAGGGAAAACAAGAGGCTGCACCCGTGGCTTCCAAAGGGAGGAGAGAACTCTCCAAAACTCATCTCCCAATCATATTTGGTGAGCTCCGGTTGGTGATCCAGAGATTTTTATGACATATCTTATATATTCTAGTCCAATAGTGATGTGCCACATGGCTTCCTATTTTGTATTTTTACTCCAATGAATTTAAATGAGTGAAACTCATTTTTCTTCAAAAAAAATGACACCACAAAAATTTTAAATTTTTTCTCAATAAATAGAACTCCAGATTGATACAGTTCTCACATCTCTTTTAAATTCTATCCCCCACTCATTCTTCCGCAAAAATACTTGTAGTTCGTTGTTTTGATTCGAATTGTTGAAAATGTATTCACTTAATTCTTGTTATGTTTTAAAATGTTATCGTATGTATTATTTTTTTATTAATGTTATTATTTGTTAAATTTTAATATACGGCTTCCATTTAATTGTTTAAATATTTCTATGATTATATATAAATATATCTATATATAATATATTATTCAAAATATATATGTGATGCAGGTAATATTAGATTGTAAAAATATAGAAATGTGTGAAAAAAATATTAAATGATGTGGGGACCATAGTGATAATGTGGAATTAAGTTATAATTTTGGAGTTAAATTAGAGACGAGAGTTTTAGTGAGTGTAGTTGAGGAGATAAAGTGATCATATTATTTAAAAATTGAAAAAAATTGATGTGCTGGTGAGTTTTGGTGAGTGATAGTTGAAAATTTGTACACAATTCATTTTGAAAAATATACAATTTTTTTCTCAAATTTTTTATTTATATCAATTTATTATTTTCTAGATTCGGAAAAAAGTCCCAAAAATCAAACAAATCCAGAATTTCAAAATCCCAAGTTTCAATTTCTAGTCAAAACCAGAATGTGGATATGGCTCAAAATGAAACTTGCAAATTTGTAAATTCACAATCTAGTCATTTTGATAAGTCATTTTTTCGATTTTCATTTTTCACCGAATCCTTCAACTCCGATACATTCGAACATGCTAATGTTGTATTGTCAATCCCCAATGTCATTTTTGTGGCTATCCTCATTATGCCCAAATTTTTTCTACATGTCAACACTCTATGCCATCTGGTGGTTTTTCTTCATTCATGCCAGATGGTGATGATTTTTTTGGGACGATGCATTAACAAGAGGGAAGTTGCTAGTTATTACATGAGTGTGGGAAGTTAAGGTTGCAATTACAACAATCCCGTGGCAGTTAATGAAACAAGGGTGAATCTATATCTTGGTGAGTTGGAAATGGAGTTGAGGGACGACGAAAGGTGTTCTGGAAAGAAAAATTGGCGACAATTTTTTTTTGAAATTTGAATGAAGATTGTGCTCTAATTTATAAGTGGTTGAAAACTACAAATGATGGGGAGATTGACATAGACTAGAAGAGAGACACCTACTGGGGTAGAATTACAACATTGAAAAATAGGGTAACTCATGACCCTAAAGAGGTTCAAAGTATAAAGTCTTACAAGAATCAGTGGTCTATGATGTCAAAGGTTGTTGGAAAGTTTATTGGTGCGATGCTAGAAGCTAATCGGCGACATAGGAGTCGAGGCTATGAAGCAATCTATTAGAGGAGGCACACACCTTATATAAAGATGAGGTAGGTTATAATTTTACTTTCAAAAAATGCATATAACTTATTGAGTAATGAGCCCACATTTCTATGTGAGTACACCCCCACAAATAAGGATGATTTCAACACCTTCTACCAAAAATATAAACACACAAAGTAGTGGAGGAAGCTCTTAGAGGTAAAAGGTGAATGAGAGTGGAAGCTATTCTTTATCGCTGAATCCTTGCACACCTAATAGCAGTTAGTTTTCGATGCCTCAATACCCATAATGACCCCTTGGTGTGAAGACAATGAAAGAAAAAGAAAAATTAGGGGTGAGTTCGATGGAAAAACATATCAATTAATGGTGAATAATATAGTTTTTTCCTCAAGTCCTTTGGTGAGACTAATAACCTACTGGATTTGTATAACGTCGATGCTTGACATGATAAAATTAGATATTGAAATGAGGAACTTCGAACATCAAGAATGTGAAGGTGACAAAGCACTCTTGACGACATTGTTGAGCAAGAATGATCTCTCTAAAGACGAATTGATATTAAGAATCGATTGATTGATAACCTGAAGAATGCTTTTTAAATATTTAGTTGTTATTTGTTTATAATTTTTAATTTATATTTAAGCATGTATTTTTATAGCATTGTAATTCCGTATGAAACTATTTTTGTGTACTTGATTTACCTTGTTCATTTGAATAAAAATGTATACATTTAATTTGTGCATAATGTATAACGAGTCATTATTATAGTGAGTGGACTTGTTACGTGCAATAATTCAAACATTTTCATACACGATTTTACAATTCATCCAGACTTGTCCAACTCTATAAAAATGATTTGACAAGTCACAGACATCCACCAACAATTATATTGCAATAGTGTCTATGCAATAATTTATTTTCAACTCCATCTTTCAATATCTATAAAAATTCATCCCAAATTCTCCACATTCACGCCCCTTTATTCACTCCTTAATCATTTTTCTTGGCTCTTTCATTCACTCCACAATAGTTTTCTTCATTCCTTTCTTAGAAGTCCATAACACGACATATTCTTTTCACTTTAAGTCAAATTCTATCATTTTCCCAACCAATGATGAATATGAGCACAAAGATCCCTAAAATTCCCAACAAAATGTTGCTTCTCTTACTCTCAATATCGATGTTATCATGGAACGTTACATGGTAGCACTACCTGAAGCACACCAATTTTGTATGATGTACATTGATCACCTGAAAGAAATGGAAACGATGCAGATGACCCTTAGGTGCAAATGAAGAACAATTAATGGAGATCTCAAGGAAGGCAAGAAAATACTATTGAAAGACTACCGGAGGTAAGAACTTATTTCGATGCAGATTTTCGTAGAAGGTTCCATATGATAGCATAGTCTTTTCTCTATGTGGTGGAGGATGTTCATAACCACGATAAATTTTGTGCAAAAACTCAATACAGATCGTAGGCTTGGATTCCACGAATATCAGAAGTGTATTGCTACTATGCGTGTGTTGGTGTATGATTAGGCAGATGAGTACTTGCGAGTCAGAGCTAGTATGTTCAGGGAGTCCTTTTAGCTCTTTATTACAAGTGTAATTGTTGTGTTTGGTCCTAATTACCTTAGGAAACTAAAGCGAGATGTGGAACGTCTCCTAGAAAAGGGATGAGACCGGGGATTTCCTGGAATGTTAGTAAATATCGATTATATGCATTGAGAGTTGAGTAGGTTTCTTAAGGCATGACATGGTCAATTTGCTGGAAGAAGTGGGAGACCGACAATCATATTAGTGGAAATTGCTTCTCATGACTTTCATATATGGAACACGTGACTTACATATATGGCACACATTCTTTGGTGTGTCGGGTTCATGTAACGATATTAATATCCTCAACTGGTATCCATTATTTGATGTGGTTTGATGCCTGTAAATAACAGTGATGGACATAGTTCAACGTCTATCGGTGCTTATTTTCCTGGATCCTGCAATCTTCGGGAGTGGATCTGGGGTAAAGGCTCCGACTCTTAAGTTAGTGTTTTCCTTCCTTGAAAGTATAATTTCATTTATACTTTGTGACTTACCTCATTCTCTTAATTTCTCATCTATTTATAGGCTCTTTGAGCTGTAACTACCTGAGTAGCATTTGGCATGAGATGTGTGTTGATCATGGTCATCATGGTGGCTGCACAATTTTCTTCTAGGTATTTAGAGTTAGTCACAATCTCCTGGTCATGGCTCCCGAGATGATTATGTGCCGCATATTCTATGTTGTGTGTTTGATGTTTGCTTCTCATTTGTTCGTTGATATGAGAGATGGATTCATTAGTTTTGTTGAGTTGTTTGAGCGTGACCTTGGCCTACAATTTGTCATAGTTTGCAAAGGATGGATCATGGCAAAGGATTGAAGGTAGCAAGACTTCGGGGATTGCGACATACATCATTGTCCGCGAAGATGGCTTTCACGGACCTTGAAGATGGCAAGACCGCTCCTGATGTTGACTTCAACTTTCCTCTTCTTTATTTTCTTGGACTATATATAATATTTTATCCTCATTTGTATGGAGCACAAATCCTTAGAGCTAAAACCCTAGTTTTTCTTATTCCCTTCAATCTTCTTCCATTTTTCTTTTTGAAGTTATGTCTATATTTATGGGTTTTGTTATGCTAGGATAAATATACTCCTTTGAGTAGATTAGCATTTCTAGTTTGATGTTGTGAGACTTTCATTATTCTACTTTTAAAATTGATTATCAATTGCGTAATTGCATTTATTGTGTATTGGATGCATGATTTGACTTGGAAGTAAAACTAGTGATGTTTATGGGTTAATTACTTGCTAGAATTTTAGGATGGAATCCAATTGTTTTCCTTTTTGTTGATTGTAGCCAACTATGAGTTACTCGTTCTTTGAAGACATAATTGTGCTATTTTTATGTTTCTTGCTTGCTTGCAGGACATGGATAGTTGTATTGCTTCTCTATGTGTATTACTACTTCTAGGTTAAATGTTTGGTGCGCATCTAGGTTATCTGGGAGTAAGGGTTGTTGAAAATGCCAATCACCCAATTTAACTATATTTGAGTGAAGGAGAGAGGTATGTTCAAGTGAAATAGGAGATAACTCATTGCAATATGTGGTTAAATGTCACATAGGTAGAATAGCTTGTGAAAAATCAACATATCGGTTGTGAGTGTGAATCAATTGTGCCTTAGACTCGTAATCTTCATATTTCAACTACTTGTTTTGATGCATGATAGTTTAGTAATTGAGCTTTAATTTAGTTGTTTGGTAATCGTAGTGTTTCTCCAGATCAAAACCCCCCATTTATTATGTGTGTGTATATAATATTAAGTGACGTTAATGTATGCATTTTTATCTATGTGACATACTTAATTGAGCCCCCCTTGCAGATACAGAATGGCAACAATACAACCAGAGAGATCATCTTGGTGAATGTTCATCAAGAAATCATAAAGGTAAAGATAACGTGCACGAGAACTATTATTATACTTGGTAGATAAAGCATCCCAAAACTGAGCGTAATAATCATTCCATTGACAACCAACATAGAGACGGGAGAGAGGGATAAGAACAACAGAGCTTGAATGTGCTGATCTATGTGAACCCAATCATAATAAACATCCAAAGTCGTTGATTTTCCGGAAGATTCAGCTTCAGAGAGATTTTTGTTAGCAGATCCCTTGTTTCCAAAATCATATGGTAGATATGACCACTTCTTGGATCCATCAATGAAATCGAGAAAATCAAACGAACGTAAAATAGAAGTAAATTGAGTGTGCTAGTTTTCATAGTTGGAACCATCAATTTTGATGGTGATGTAGTTGATCAACGTAGTAAGAGGAGAAGAAGCGATGAAATTGAACAAAAAATCCGTCCAAGCATGAAAGAAAGAGAAAAATTGCAACAATCACACAACAATCTTATGATTGGAGCTGGAAGATTGACCCGACGTTCATACGTGGAGAAGATAACAACAACAGACGTTCGTACGTGGAGAATATAACAATAGATTGACCCGACCTTCTCCTTCATCATCTCTTCCACCACCACCAGTAATTCATCTACCTCTACTCATCATGCTTTTCTTCTCTGGTGTCTGGATCTGTAACATTGGGGTGGTTCCAATAGAATTTCAGCGACATTTAGTGTCGCTGAAACCGCTGATAGCGATATACAGATGAACTGTAGCTTGTGATGGTGGGGGGAAGATCTACCCACCAAGGGTTTTAATTTTTAAAAATAGATTAGAGTTTCAATCAATTTGGGTGAAGGTTATGTGGTGGTATATTGTATTTGGTGCAGGAGATGGTGGCTTGTGGTTGTGTAGGGGGTGGTGGTGGTGACAACGGTTGCAATGGCAGCAATTACTACAGTAGGCCGTGGGTGGGAGGTAGATAAAGGAGTATTGGGGTAATGTTGGAAATTTACAAGATCAGAATTTTTACTCCTTCTTTCTCTCTCGGCAGATTTAGATGAGATAGAGAGAGTACAAATATTTGCGATTGATAATAACTACGTATTATTTATCAAGTGTTTGAATATCTCTTTAGTTTGAATTGTCTGTATTGTTGCAATGAGTGTTAATTTTTGAGGAAGTTAAGGAAAAGTGGTCTATCCATTGGAGCAAAAAGGCGATGACGCTTGCCCGCAGTCCCCCCACATGCCTGACACCACAGGTCTTGGTGGATGAGGTAAATTCATGGTTGCCCCGTTGGCCGGTCATACTCGGTGCGCACAAGGGACCCCTGCCACAACCCATAGGCCCGCACATGGGGGCCCGGTACCGGTAAACTCAGGAAATCCCCACACTGCAATTGCCGAGTTTCGAACCACTGACTATTGGATCAGATGAACCAACTCCCAACTGCTGGGGTACACCTGTGGGTGTATGCACACCATTACAATATTTGACGACGAGTGATTTTTAGTTACTTATACTGATGGTGTAATAAACTTTGACATTTAGAAAATAAGTGATGCAAGAAATCTAACAATATCTCATATGATAATATTGGTATCTAAATTTATGGTCAAATAAGTCTTGAGAAAGCTGGCCAAAAAGTGTGCAGATTCGCCTGACACGGAGGGACTACTTTATTTGTTTTCATAAATTTAGCATACTTTCCATTTCTGTATATTTTTCTAAAGGCAAAATTTTGGAAAATACCGTCTTTTCATAGGCATAAGGAAACACGGGGTTGAATTAGAATTATTGAAAGGTAAAATGTTTTAGTTGCAGTATTAAAAATTTATTATGCAACGTGTAATAGTTATAAGGTAACTCAAATTTTTTATCTTCATTTATTTTAATTTACATTTTAAACCTTGATTTTTTCCATAACTTATGGAAAGACCATATTTCAAGAGACGGATTATTTTCTAAATTTGTCACATTTATGGTAAAAAGTGAATCATTCTCAACTACTTATTAAATTTTTTACCCTCTTTATTCATTTCTCTTCACACACTTTAATTTACATAAAACTAACACTTTAAATCATGATTCCAAACATGGAAAAACAGATTGAGTATATTTTGTCCTAATTCAAAATGAATTTGGGAGACGGGGCTAAGTAGTGGTGTTCAACCGGTCGATTTGTCGGTTAGGCGGTTAATCGGTTTCACTTTCTACCGATTTATAAAATTTTATAAGGAACATAATAACTGACCGATAATATTGTCGGTTTTACCGGTTCAGTTAGTATCGGTTTCAGATGATGTATCGGTTATTACCGGTTACCATATATATCATTTATTTAAAACTAAAAATATAAATCCATATTACTATTGATTAGTAGTTAGAGTCGCAAAACATAGAATGAAAGTTAATAAATTTAGGAATTGGATAATTATGTTGCGAGTTGAATAATTTTTTGAATTAATATTAAAATTGAATCCGTCAACAATATTAGTTTTGTTTGCATAATTATTTGATTTGAGTATAATTATTATTTAAAAATATATGGGCAAATAATATAGAGTTTAAAAATAAGTTAATTTCGGTTAGTAATTTAAAGTTTTCTTATTAGGTTTGTGATCAAGTCCCAAAATTTAATGAATTAATTTTTAGAGTTGAAAATAATTAACGTGCTATAATTCTTACCGGTTATTCGGTTAGACCAATTATCAAATAATAATCCCTAGGCTGACGTCATGATTTGAGGGAAGGCAAAGGAACAGGCCCGCTCTTTATAACGCCGCAACGCGTGCGGAAATTAATGACCAAGTGTCCTCACGTGAAGCTGTTACCATGTGGGGTCTCTCCTTCTCACGTGTGCCTACGGAATGTTCAAATCAAATTTTGGTGTTAAGGTAAGTTTCTGCTCATGTTTTCACTTTGACTTTCTGTTTCTTCATTTTTTTCATTATCAATTAGTAAATTCATATTGGCTGAATCAGGTGATCCGACAACTACATTGAAAGGTAAATTCATGACCTGAACTACCTGTTAGGATGGGGGTTTCGTATGTCTGGATTAAGGATGAATAAAAAAATTGTCAAATTTCAGATGAAAGAAATGTGGCTTTAATTGTCTGATAAAATATGATCGAACCTACCGACACATAATGATATCCGATTAACCATCCGAATCACCCGATCAATTTTGAACTATTAGTGTGATAGAACCCGAACCCGAATAAAATTCACACTGAAAATTAGCCTGAACTTGAAAATGATCCGTACCCAAATTCTAATTGTACTTGGAAATACCCCAACCGAAAGGAACTCGAATCGATCTTAATCCAAATTGAACGAGACAATTTATTTTGTTAAATACAAATTAAAATCCTAGCATATACCTATACACCAGTACTTGCATATATATCATGGTTTGAAAAAGACATTTAAATATCAAAATTTTACATAAACAGTTGAATATAAATTAACATAAGAAATCATACAGTATGTGTAATAGATACGCCAATCAATTTTTTTATAGAAAATTATACATGAAACAAAGTTAATTTTCATTATAATAACATTTTACTAGATTTACTTGAACGAAACTTGAACTGAATACGTCTCAATCCGACCAAACCCAACCCAAGAGAGGATGCATTCGAAGTGTTCTCGGATCAAGATGACTCAAACATAATCCAATCGGAATGCAATTAAAAAAAAATTATATCCATATTGCATTTGAAACCAAAATGACCTGAGCCAAGCCCAAGCTATTCGAATATTTTTCAAAACTATTTGAACGGCACCAAAATTCGGTCAAGAAAACTATCTACCAAATTATACCCAAACCGACCATGTTACCATCCCCCATCCACACATACACAGATTAAATTTCCACATCCCCATGGCCCCATGTTTTGCAAAACAAAAGAAATGCAAGACTTGCGCGCACGGGTAAGAAGAAACGTCACGATCCAACACCTATTTTCTCCGGTAGTTTATTCGGACAAGCAAAAATCCTCAGTAGGTTAGGGTCTTTCTTGGTGACTTGTTCCAACCTAACCGGACCTTGCCCATTTATTCATTCAGTTGACAAAAACTCCTTAAGCTTTTGTCGCCAATCACCATTTGTTTTTTCAAGGACTTCTGTTTGCCGTTATCAAATCACTGTCAAAAGCCAGATCATTTCTACATATGATCACATTCATTGCAAGTATTAAAATCATAGGTTTCCCCAAAACATTGGTCGTACACGGCAAAATCAAAATCTACCGAACAAATCTTTATGACAAAAACAGCCTTCATTCTCCTCAACAACCTAGATGCCGTTTAACAATTACAGCTAAATATCCAAAGGCATCAACAAAACCGGGTAACCGGATCATTTCATTATAGAATACTAGAGTTCAAACCTCAAAAAGACTGAACAAGATGAAGACTTCCTACGAAATGAAAACTGTGTCTTACTTCTTTTTTCTAAACTACTGGAGGAAAAGCGTTTAAATAGCGCTATCGTACCAGAAGCCTCTCAACATTTTAGCTTCAAAATCACCCGTGCAAGAACAAGCTTTCCAGCCATCCACCCGACTCTACATTTCAACTTGGATACTTTTGTTTGTACTCGTCACTGCTTGAATCTGTTAGAATCGTCAATCTTCGTGCCGTTTGCGCGAAAACACTGCAATGCCAAACAAAACTGAATAAATAGCCAAAAAGATTAAAACTGAAATCAACACTGATTTTGATCATGATCACATACACACCAATATGATTCTTCGCCAATTTGCTTGACAGTGCCTGATGAATCCCGGTAAACCACCTGCTTCAGCACCTCGGAATT
>JAUOBV010164977.1:0-12295 GCA_032360425.1 Rubia occidens | reverse complement strand
CAAACGGAGGTGATGAACATGAATACAGAAGAACTGAACCAGAAGTTCGAGGACTTCATTAGGAAGATGAAGGAAGAACTTAGGATCGAACAACAACAGTACCAACTCATTGCTGTCTAAAATTATTATTGATGAATACTTTTTATTTTTATTTTTTATACATATAATAAGTACTCTCGGTTCCGGCTCTATTTACACTACAGTTATTATCACGTTCTATTTGACTGTAAATATATTTATATATATACTCAATAATGACAATAAAAAGTTGATATTTAAAAATTATTTGTCACGAGAAATTGAACAATATAATATACGATAATATTAAATGTTGATAGAGAATAGTATTAAAAAAAAGTTGAAAGGGAGTTGGGAAGAGGGAGTAGTAATTATGGAGACAAGGAAAATAGAGGGAGCTTGTAATATAGTTTTTGTTGTATTTCATTTTATATTCTTCGTTCGGTCATATATGTGACAGCTTTCCTTTCTTTCATTTTTATCTTGCCTTTTAATTTTTATTTTTCTGTTCAAATATCTACCACTATGGTTTAAAAACTAACGGGTACTTGGTAAAGTTTTGGGGAAAACTGTCTTTCCATAGGGTTATGGAAAGATGAAGTTTAATATGAATAATAAAAGGTTAAAAGTTTTAGTTGCAATATTAAAAATTTATCATTCAACGTGTAGTAGTTATAAAGTTTCTAACCCGATTCATACAACCCAAAAATTTTATCTTCATTTGTTCTAATTTACACTTGAAACCTTGGTCTTCCCATGATTTGTGTAAAAACCGTCTTTCAAGAGACGGACTCTTAATGATTAGCCTTGAAAAAATCGGCTGTGTTGTTTTTAATTTACAATAAGCATTTGTCTTAATTACTACTCCCTCTGTCCCATTTCAAGTTGCAATTTGACTATTTATTTAGTACGGCCTTCTTAATTCTGACCCTAAAATTGAATTGGTATATAAGTGTACATACTATTATTTAATACATTGTTAGATTCGTTATAACGCATATTTTTGAAATATCAAGTTTTAATTATCCTTAATGAAAGATGTTAGTGATCATAAAATTTGCAAGTCAACTGTGAAAAGTTAAAGTGTGGCGCTTGAATTGGGAGGGAGGGAGAGTGACATAATGTGGCATTGGCGTTGATAATATAAACAGAAATATATGGTAGTACTGATAATGCATAAGAATTGGTAGCGATAAGTATGATGCAACATACTAATTAATGTGGAGGCGCTGAAACCTGGTTAATGTAGGGGATAGAAATTGGGAGGTGGGCAAATAGGTAGGCGACATATACGATACTAAAGAGTAAATTATAAGTAGGTGAGAGATAGGCGTGAAATGAAAGACAAACTAAGATGATGATAACAGAAACTACGTGTATGTTATTAACATAGAAAACGATTCCAAGGCCATTAGCCCCACGTAATCTAGCTGCTCATAATCTTAAACCACGGGTATTAGTAATGATGATGAATGCTAGGTACAAAACGTTTAGTTCTATTTATTTTTTAAATTTGCATTCTCGTGTGTTTTTTTTTATGTGTGATTACCAATATCAATGATAATTTTTTATCGTTAGTAATTTTTTAGAGACAAAGTTTTGGGAAAAATCATCTTTCTATAAACATATGGAAAGACGGGGTTGAATTAGAATTATAGAAACGTGTAGTAGTTATAAGTTTATGTCCTATTAATGCAACTCAAAATTTTTATCTTGATTTCTTCTAATTTGCAGTTTAAATCTTGATTTTTTTCTTCGTTAGTCTTTTAGAAAAGGTGAATGTTAAAATCTTAATTTCACAGTTCCTTTTTTTTATCATAAATATCACATACGAGTATTTATAGATTTTAGGGGGGAAATTAAAATTTAAAAAAAAATCATGATCATATTGATTCTAGTATACTACCCTCGTTTCATAAAAAATAGCGAAATCACTTTTAGTTAACTCTTTTATGCAAACTGATGTGACAAGAAATAAATAGGGAAAAGTAAAAATATTCTGGAAAAATAATAGGAACAATCTGAAAAGATAAAATTTTGAGAAAGACCGTATTTCCATATACATATGGAAATACGGGGTCAAATTAGAATTATAAAAATGTAAAAAAATTAGTTGCAATATTAAAAAATTTATTATGCAATGTGCACATATGAAAATTTATTATAATTTATAGAAATATTATTTTTCAAGAGACAGGCTCATCTGAAAGTTTTTAGAGATAATATTGTGGAAATTTAACAAAAGTTGTTAATAGATTACGAGTATTCTTTACTACTTTGGGGAAAATTTAAATTACTTCCTCGATCCTCTACTAATAAATCACTTGATCATATTTTGGGCTGGTTTTCATATTGTCTCATTCCCTTTTTGATAAATTCTAGATTGTTTTAATCACTCAATTTACTTTTTATACTTCTAATGCAATATTTACATTCATTTTACTCTTTGGAAAAAAAATAGTGTAAAAAAGCAAGACCATCATAAACGGGCTAAAGGGAGTATATTATTTTTTGTTCGAACAGACGAAAAAAAGTATATCATTTTTGTTGGATGATGGGTGAGGATAACATTAATGTGTAATAGAAATAAACTATTCGACACTCTTCATAAATTCAACGTGCCCCTTAATAAAATAAATATAAAAGGGTAATGAGTAGTACAATATTGAATAATTGCTGTTAACTAAATCGTTGATACTCATAGGATTAGATTCATGATTCATCCAAATATAAGAGCCTACTAATCGTCAGATCGATAATTCCACTTTCTATTATTGAGACACTTTCTTTTTTGGATTGTTTCTTTTATATTGGCACACATTCTATTTTTGGCAAGATTCCTTCAATTGCATCCACTCGTCCTAGTTGCTACCTTCTACATTCAGTTCATCAACTTATTTAAGTTCAAACATTTAAACCTACAAATAGAAATACGGAGGAAGTAAGAGCCTACTAGTATTATGTACTTGTACTTGCTAAATGCTATTGAATCTGTTGAATCTCTTGCTAAAGGCTATTGTAATCAAACAGGTAAATGGCGGACCATTAGAATTTGTTGGAAACAATAATAATGCCGTAGTAACCACGATCGATTCCTACCTTTCCACCCAGTTTTTACACCGTTTTCCGTGACAAATCTCTTCCTATCAAACACGTGTTCATCATTACTACTATCCACCCTCTCCCTGTTTATTGTTTTCCACTTAGTTATAAGTGGGAATTTCGATGCTATCTGTAAAAGTATAATTACCTGCGGAGAAAACTATGCCGGTTCACTATTATTAAAAGGCAAGTCATCAATAAATGCGACAATTTAATGCATATCTGTACAACAACAGAGTCTGCGTTTACCTTAACAGTTTCATTGAATACACAGTGTTAACAGAGGGAAAGGATCAATCATCCGAAAAATTACAAGATGTAAACAAATTGTACTGGATCACGGTAATAATAAAATTAAATCGAAAAACTAAAAGTTATTACAATTAATTAAAGAGTCCGTCTCTTGAAAGTTGGTCTTTCCAAAGTTATGGAAAGACCAAGGTTTAAAGTCTAAATGAGAAGAAATTAAGATAAAATTTTCGAGTTGTATGAATCGGGTTACAAACTTTATGATTACTACATGTTGTATGATAAAATTTTAATATTGCAACTAAGACCTTTAACCTTTTATAATTTTAATTAAACACCGTCTTTCCATAAACTTATGGAAAGACGGTCTTTCCCAAGACTTTGCCGTCTTTTTATAAACCTATAATATATATTAAGATCCTAAATTAATATATTAATAAATATATAAATTGATAAAAAAATATCCCTTATAAATTTGGGGGGAAATATCACATGATAAATAAGTGGGTTGATTTAACGGTAAAATGATGGTATTCATCTTGAGACCTTGAAAACTAAGTTTTTTTTAATTAGCAAAATTATTTTACTGACATTATTTTATTTAGGATCTTAAGTCTCTGTTTGGCAAAACTTTTTAAACTGTTGTTCTTATAAGTAAAATATTTTTTTATTGTTTGGCAAAGTGGAAAAAAATGTATTTTGAAATAAGAATCTATTTTTTGGAGAACAGCATAACCTGACCTGCCCGCTTTCAAAATAAGCCACAACTCTACCAAACAGAGCCTAAAAGAACTAATTTTTAGGCTTTGTTATTTTTTGTTTGCCCCTTTGTTTTACGTTATTTCATTTTTGGCCGTTTAGTCTTTCACATTTTAAGATTATTTATGTTAATGACTCCGTCAAAATAGTTAATGGAAATCCACGAAATATGGCAAAAACTGTCCTGGATTTTATGATGAATCGGTTGTCGTTTTTGACCTCATGTAGTTAACTACTGCTGCGGGTTTTTTTGTGAGTATTCACAATTCATGATCTATTTTTTAAAATCGGTATTTAATTCATTGAATCAATATAATTATTATTGATTTTCCTTTTTAAACATTTCGATATAATTAATAATCAATGTAACAGTTGTAACTTCCGTGATAAAATAATGTGATGATACGCATAATTTTGTTTTCGAAATAAAAATAACGGATACTACTCCCTTGCTAAGTAAAAATAGCCAATATAAAATGTTTTGAATAATCTTTCTTGCCTGGTAGTTCATTACTCTAACCACCATTGGAATAAGAGAAATTGTATTTTGGTACACATTTTTAATTATTGTTTCATTTCCTATTATCTTTTTTAAATTTAATAATAAGTATTTATTTTGATATTAAATTAAGATGGAGTGAGTATTTTCTAGAGGAATAGCATATGTTTTTCCAATTAACTGCACTTTATTTATAGAGAAAATAAGTCGGAGAAGCGACCAAGATAAGCAAAGACTTAATCGGAATATTGGTGGCGGACTGGAAGCGGTCATGTGCGACGGACTTATCGGAGAAACGACCGGTAGAAGCAAAGATTTTTTTTGGAAAGGTATCTCATATCGAAGGGGAGTGAAGGTCACGTGCGGACGACGGTGAAAGTGTCTGCAGAAAATTTAGAACGTAAAATTTAGAATTTTATGTTTCATGATTTTAAACTTTGATACCATGTAGAAAATAAGGGTAATGATCTGTGTTTGTACTCTCTTTGTTTCATTGAAAGTGGCACACTTTCCTATTTTGTTTGTTTTTGTGAATTTGACACACTTTCCTTTTTTTGTAAGATTCCTTCATTTTCATCCACACATTCTACTTTTTTTTTCTAAATCCAATTGCATCCACTCATTTCATTCACCTAAATCCAAGCACCCAAGACTAGTGTGCCACTTCCAATGAAACGGAGGTAGTATTCATATGCTGGGGTACATTATATAGAGGTACAAAAACCTACGTAGAAAAGGAAAAAAGGAAATCTAATCTAATTGCAATTACAAGTACAAGTAATATTCACGAAATATTGCTTATTCCTTAATAGTGGTGAATTGAATTTTTAGGTAGTTTTTTTTTCCAGAACATGGAAAGAATAACTCTCATACTGAACTCGTAACATATTCTATTTTAGATTTAGTATTTAATTAGTGACTGTCGAAAAAACTATGTAAATATTTATTTATTAATTTTTTCTTTCAATACTAGTTGAGTTTATTTGGTATTGAATTTTATTTATTTGTGCTGAATTGAGTTTATTGGTGGTGAATTGAATTTTTAGGTAGTTTATTTTTTTTCCAGAAAATGAAAAGAATAACTCCCATAATGATGTTGTACTCGCAACATATTTTATTTTTAAACTTATTACTTAATTAGTGATTATCGAAAAACCAAATAAATATTTATTTATTAATATTTTATTTCAATACTGAGTTTATCGGTGCTAAATTTAGTTTATTTGTTATGAATTTAATGTATTGATGATGAATTCAGTTTACTAGTGTTAAATTTAATTTATTAGTGTTGAAATGTGCTAAAATTAAATTTAATTGAACATGTCAGAATACTACTACCTCAGTTTCGTTAGATGTGGCACCATAACCTTAAGTGTTTGAAGTGAATGAAATGAGTTGATGAAAATGAATTTAGAATGAGAAAAGTAAAATTAGTGGATAAAATTGAATTAGTCTTGCCATAAAAGGAAAGTGTATCAAATTTATAAAAACAATCGAAAAATAAAGTGTTCCACGTCCAATTGAAACGGAAGGAGTACTATCTCGTCATAATAGTAGTACTCCCTCTGTCTTAGCTTAACTTACCCCTCAATCATTGCACACCGTTCGAGATACACGTTTGACTGTTAATATGTTTAACTACATATAACAACGGCAAATAAAAAATTAGTTTTTAAAAACTAGTTGTTGCGACGAATTCAACAATATCACATACGAAAATATTATTCTTATATCTATTCAAATATGCGATCAAATTTTGATTAAAAATAATGTCATGAAGTAAGTGGGTAATTTGATCTGAGACAGGGGGAGCATAGTACGTACACTCTACTACTCCCTCTGTCCCACCACTAATGTCATATTTATTTTTTCAAAGTCAAATTTGATAAACCTTGACGATAAATATAAATATATTATATATAATAAATATATCATGTGAGATATTGTTGAATTAATCTTAACATATATTTTTCAAATATCAATTTTTTATGTAAAATTGGTATATGTAGTTATAGATATTAGCGGTCAAACATGATCATTGAAAATTGTGAAAAAACAAATGCGTCATTACTAGCCGGACGGAGGGAGTATACAATTAAAAATTATCAGCTAATTCCCCTACTCACTTCGTAGTCCGTCCTCCGTTTCTCTATTGATCATTGATTCATTCTGACCTGAAAATTATTTTTAAATTATTTATACAAAATGATATATAAATATAATTATTTTAAAATTATCTATACAAAATGATATATATATATATATATATATATATATTTGAAAAATGTCTTATTAGACACCAATTAACCGTTACACCAACCATAAAATATCTCATTTCAATAATTTTTAGATTAAATTATAATTATATATACATTGCGATGCGTTTTAATTTTTTTTTGTAAAGTTAGGAAACTTGTAACGATAAATAATAACAAACATTAACCTCGTTACTTACATATAAAACGACCCATTTAAAAATTAGTCGGAAAAGATTTTGCTTATATATTTATATGAAACCTAAATTAATAGATCAAACTACAAACCTAAATTAATAGATCAAACTACAAACCTAAAATTAACACCTTCATAATAAGCTACATCAAGTCCGTATTAACTCTATTAATAATCTTTTAGATACAAAAAACTGATTTCGAAATGAATTTTAATTGTGAAAGCCATATATAAGTAATAGAGAAGGTTTTGTGTTAAACAGACTAACGGTTGGATCAATCATAAAATTTTCATTTTTATAATTATTAAAGTTAAATTATAGTTTTTTATATGTTGAGATTTATTTTAAAAGATTTTCATAATTATGGGTATCTCGTAACAATAAATAAAATTAAATATCAAATTCATATATTTATCATACTAATTATAAAATGATTACAATTAGCTGGTCTAATATAAGATTTTATATGAGTAACATTTATATATGAATAAACTATAATAAAATAAAAGAGTAAACTTGTCTTAACAGGATTAAAATTAACGAGTATAATGGGGAGTTCCCTGCACAACAAATATATTGGGGGTTAAATCACAATAAGTACAGGAAAAATGCACGCGCACGCGCACGGCACGGCAATTCAAAAAAAAACACAAACAAAAAAAACAAAAATTCCGTCAAAAAACGAAAAACAGAGAGAGTACTAGAATTTGCGGGAAATACGGAGTAACTAGAATTCTCTCTTATACCCGAAGCGGCGATCACACAGTCACAAAGTACCTTACGGAGAGCGCACCACCGTACCTACCAACCATCCGCCGCCGGATAGAGCGAACCGCCGTACCAAAACCAACCCGCCGCCGGAGCCTCCACCGTACGTCTACACAAGAATGACGAGCCCGAGCTCCAATGCTGCTGACGGAGAGGACGTTCACGGAGAGCTCCGCTACCGGGAATTGGCTTCAATCAATCCGCCGGATATCACCACCGCCGCCGCCAACGTGGCTGCTGGGAGAGTCGTCACCAGTCGATACACTGATTTCACGCTCCCCGAAGGATGGAGAGACGAAGAAGTTCGCCGCACCGGCTCCGGCATTGTTGACAAGGTTTGGATTTGGATTTTTTTTCCTGTGATAATTTATGCATGGAGCATATTGTAAGAAGTTGGATGAAGGTGATGAGGGAAATGGGTCGAAGCTGATTTCCCGTAATTCTTTCAATTTTGTGGGATTTTTTTATTTTGTTGATTTTTTCCGTATTGTAGTATTACTATGAGCCGGGTACCGGACGAAAATTCCGGTCATTGAGAGCTGTGGAGAGGTACGTGAACGACGAAGAAGAGCAGTTCTCTGCAAAACCACTTGCACTCACGTGGAGTAACAGTAAGAAGGCAAGTTGGAATATTTTACTAGCATTTCATTAGTTAAATTTGTTTGTGATGAGCATCTGGAACTGATTTTCTATTATTGTTTTTTTGGCTTTTATCTGGACAATGCAGAGGTCTAGACAATCTGGTAGTGGCTGTAGCAGGAAGATGATTATTTTCGATGGGAAGGTGAGGGTAATAGTTTGATTGTTTCTTGTTACATTTTAGTGTTCTTCGTGTTTGCGGGTTTTGTGAATTTAGTGCTTCTAAATTGGAATGGAAAGAAGATGATTTGGTGTTAAATGTGTTTCAAAGAATTTAAAAGTTTCTCGAATGGTAATTTTGTGGTTATGAAATTGTTACGATCATGTTTGAGTGCTTGCATGAGTCAATATTTTTGTGTTTGACTAAGTGTGCAAATGTGCTGTTGTTTTCCGTATGGTGGGGCAAATTATGCACAGATTATGCACATATTGTTCGCAGATTATGCACATATTATGCACAGATTGTGCCCATGATTGGACGTGAGTTTTCCAGTTTTTATTGTTGTTTATGTAGTGTAGTAAACATGTTTGTGCTGTTTTGGCGATCAGAACATCTGATGACATCCTGTTGTTTGCCTTTCCAGATGGTTAACTACATGGAAGGAATGACTGAGAGTGAGTTGGCTAGCTTTGCTGCAAGGAAAAGAGCGGCCAGGTCTCACTACAACCTTCCTGATGGTTGGGTTGTGGAGGAGGTTCCGCGGAGAGATGGCTTAAAATGTGGCCACCATGTTGACAAGGTGAAGTATTTTCCTCTAAACTAAGCGACATTTTGTTCTTACTATTCATATGCCATTACTCATTTCATTTGCCATTTCTCCTGCACAGTACTACTATGAACCAGGAAGTGGTCTGAAATTCAGGTCATTGAAAACTGCTCGGAAACATGTAGCAGCAGTAAATGAGGATAGGCCATTATCCGATTTGGTTGCGGAGATTAAGGATAGGAGCAGGCCACTCGCAAAGGCATTTAAGATGCCTCGAAGTCTTAAGGCGAGTGTTTCATTATTAAGCTCTCAGTAATTCTTTTCTACTGATTGGTTTTTCTAATTATATATTTTGTTGTGTCTTTGTAGAAACAGGCTTCTTACATGAGAGAGCCTACAAGAAACAGTGAGCAGCCATCCTCACCCGATGACCTGCCAGAAAAAGTTGAGTGGGTTCTTGACAGCGCTCAAGGAGATGTATGGAAGCCTTTCGTGGGTGATCGTGCAGTTCCAGATTCTGTGAGCCGGGAGTGGAGTGAGAGATTCTATATGGCCATGCACACCAGAGCCACAAACTCATCTGCGCTTGGGTACTGTTCTCTTTCCTGTCATGCGACTAACGTTTTCTAGAATGCTTTGTTTAGTTATACTGGTTTATGGGATCCATAATGCTTCATATGTATCCATCTTAGTCATTTTATAAGATGCACCGTGCACACGGGTGGCACATTATTGAATCTATGACTACTTGACATAAAGTAACTTCTTAACGGAGAAATCAGGAAGTGTTTTACAATCTAACCTAGTATAGAATTCACCTATTGTTTGTTTTGATCAGTATCGGTGTCAGTGGTTCCTTGTACTTTCTTAATCTGATCTTTGCATTTCGCAGCTGATGAGATGAGCTGAATATTGTAATCGCACGTTTCTGTTTGGCAGGTGAGATGCTGGGATGAGCTGAACGACACCTTAAGTTGCGAAGAACAGTTAAAGGGATCTATATGAACTTCATCGTGTGTGTGTGTGTGTAAATTACATGAACATGGCTTGGTGCTAGATTTTATTTTTCTCGAGTTTTGTACAAAATTGAAGCTAACTTTATTGTCATATGTAATTTCGTGCTGAAACGTTGCCAAATTTTGAATGTGCAAGTGCAGGGATGTCTTGTTGGGCTTAGCCAAATTTGAATGACTGATGGAAGTTGTGGAAATTACAGAAGAGAGCAAACTTCCTAATTGAAACTACCAGGATAAAGAGTCATATTATGATCTAATTGAAACCGACTGAAGTAACAAAAATATTGTATTTAAGAAAGTTGTAATTGATGATTTGGTGCATACTTTCCTGCAGTTATTGCCTAATGAACAGCAAAACAGGAATGCAGTTCATAAGGTATTCCTATTCCAAACTATGCATGAATCGTTTAATGGCGCGCTCGCTCTCTCAAAAGCAGATCCCGCGAAGGTGAAGCTGTATCGTCCGCATAACTGCACACCTCCCTCCGGTATCCAACGCATCCAGCACCAATGTATTCTTCTATGTCGAATTGTCAATGACAACTATGTATTCCCGCAGTGCTGCTTTATAAATGTTCGTCTACACATGTCGAAAATAGTATCCAACCCCTTTGAGGGACATAAATTGAAGTTAACTAAACAGCACAGCAGCAACAAACCAGAAAAATTACCATGTTTTCATGGTAACAGAGAGAATACATAGTAAGAGAATATAAACACGATTATGTCCATCATCTTCCCGTTCATCTACCTATCCGGAAACAAAAACTCTAGAAAAGGTTGCAATCCATTTAAATTATCAGAAAAACAGGACACGGTTTGGCAGTTTCAGCAGAACATCAATGGAAGTAAACGACAGGTTGAGTGACTGCTCAAGACTGGTAAACATGCACGTGCGAAATTTGGAACACTGATTTGCAGGAATTGGGCATCTGTAACACTCATGTGTAAGAAAATATCGAAGCTTAACTGAGGAGAGTGAATGATAGCAGTTGAGCAAGGAAATGCACGTGTTCATCTTCAATTAAACTTCAAATGCAACACCATAACCAAACATCAACAAATGTGAGTGTATGACAACTAACAGTCGCACTCCTTACCAGTTGAAGCTTGCAAATCTCAAACTGCGCTGCGGTTAGTATCATCAATCATGTAGGGCAGAGGAATCCAGAACAGGAGCAACAACTAACAGGGATTTTACAAACATCCTCCATTATTAAACCTTCTTCACTCTCTATATTCTGTTCATCACTACACGCTCGGAAGGCTAATCAGAATTAGGCAAATTCTTGGGAAAATCAGTCAGGCATAAAAAAAACGAGGTTAAATTAAAATTGTAAAAAGGTAAAAGGTTTTAGTTGTAATATTAAAATTTTATTATACAACATGCAGTAGTTATAAGTTTATGACCTGATTAAAAGAACCTGAAAATTTTATTTTAATTTCTTCTAGTTTGCAATTTAAATTTTGTTCTTTTCATAACTTATAAAAATATCGTCTTTTAAGAGATTGACTCTTAACATTTATGTCATCAATTCTTTAAAAGTGCAATATAATTCCTATAGCCACCGTTAATGGAGGTCAACATCAACACCCTAAACATTGAAAAGGCCAATTTACACGTCTGAAAATAAATATTAATCCAACTATACCCTCCATTTTTTACTCCAATTAAAACAATTAAATAAACTGGAGTAGTATCTCAACTTGCGCAATATTATTAATTAAAATATTAGTATTAAATTTTAGAGATGGCATCATGTGATGCAACTTAAACTTTAGGCAGAGGACCTTTATGCAATTCTAGCTACATTATAGCTCCAGAGACCTATCTCTAATAATTTTACATTGACCTATCTCTAATAATTTTATATGGATCTATCGCTAATATTTTTCTAGGAGATTTTTTGTCCAATTTTTCCCGCCTTCTGCCATTTGCAAAAATAATAATAATTTAAGAAATGCAAAAAATTAATATGATCATCGAACTGAAAATTATAAACATCAGCAAAAAATAACAGAACATGAACGAAAAATCACAAAACATCAACTAAAAAATTGGAGCAAAAAATATATAAAAAATAAA